>JAOEHY010030185.1:0-66412 GCA_025447955.1 Psilopsiagon aurifrons | reverse complement strand
CTAAAGGAAACCAAATTCCATCAGTGGGTGCTTGATATGAAAAGTCCATTATGCTCTTCCCGTGTCAGGATGTCCACCGAAAGCCTTTGTGCATTCAAGTGGGCAGTCAGACACAACTATATGAAAAACTAAGCCACATTAACATCTATTAGGCAATAAAAAATTTACCTGGGAAAGCAGCTTGTTGTCATCCTCCAGCAGTTTCACTTTTGTTTCAAGTTGCCTGATATAGTTGGAAGACGAATCTTTAGAAAAAGAGAAAAAAACACATTTAAGCTTCTTGTGCTACAGGCAAGTACTGACAGACAGTGACATGTTTTCCCACTCCATGGTTAAGAAAGACCAAAAGAATAAAACCCTAAGTGCATAGGGTGAGGAAGGGATTCAGCCAGAAGTGATTTTCACTAAAAAGCTGATATTCAGCAACAGCAACATCTTCTGTGAACTCATGTCAGTGCCACCTGGTTGGGGGTGAGGGAGTAGAGAAGGAAAGTTAAGTTGAAATACTGTGTTTCATGATTTTATAAAAGTCATTTCCTAGCTTTGGAAGCCATTCTCATTAATGTAAAATGCACCAAAATACTTAACAGAATAAGATGTTTCCTTTTAGGCTTGAACAAACAACCCCTCCACACGTGCCTTTTTTCTTTCACAAACAACTGAAAACCTCACAAAAACAAGCTGCTGGCACAGCTCTACAAGAAGATCACTGCCACAACTCCCAGGGCTGTAACAGGGGAAGGACTGCGTACAGCAAGGCCGCAAAGCTGCAGCATGCACACAGCAAGTGCCTGCCCAGGACATCTGTTTTTTCTAGTGGAAGCACATCACGCTAAACAGAAAAATTCCAGGAGAATAAAATACAGAAAACCCTCACATAAAAGGGCAATATTCAACCTGAAAGAATGCAATGGCCAGTTTTCCACTGCAATAAGACAGCAGCACCAGATAGGGTGACCTGTTGTAGAAGATAACTTACTGGAGAGCTATGTGGGTGCCTTACTGCTCTTCAAAACATCTGATTCTTGTTTTGAAACATGCTTTGAAGAGACACACTTGCAAATTCCAAGGGAAGAATATAAAGGAGCCTGGGAAAACCTTTTCTCCACTTTCATCACAGCTTAGTGGTTTGCAGTAATTCCTTCCAGCCATGTAGATGTTTGCAGAATTTCTCCTCCACTTTGGTAGCAGAGGCTGAGAGTTGTTACAGCAGCAGGAAAAGGGTTTTGCAGCGTAAGCGTACAAAAAACCCCAAACATTTTCTGCACTGCTAAAGGGGCTCTGCAAAAAGGAATTATATTTTACCTCATTTCTTTTATCATGGTATGACTGCGAAAGCCGCTATTCAACCACAGAGCTTCTCACCAAGCATGAATCAATAAGCAAGAGGGTGTTAAGGCAAACAGCGCTGATGCTGGCTGGTACATGTTGCTGACTGCCAGCACCTTTCAGGATCAGCCCCACCGTGGTTAGCAGGCACTACTGCCTGCATCTCCCCACACGCAAACACACACCCATGCACACATGTAAGGTTTAGGCTGGCTCTGCACTAAACAGCATGTCTTTCCTTTGCCAGTAGCTGCCGAATGCACTCCAGCACAAGCCTGGATGCTGTTTCTTGTCCCCTCTGGGGCAGTTTAACAGAAGAGCTAGCATGCAGGCTACAGTTAATCACTGAGAGTGCTTTGACCATTCAAGAGAAAAATTGGAATATGCTTGAAAACGTGCTGCCATAGACAAGTGCCAAATGGCACATAAAGGAACAGCAGGATGGATCAAGTCAAGTGCCCATCTAAAGCACAAACACTCTCAGAGGAAACATGCTCTCTTTTTTGTTTGGATTGTGCTTTGTCCAAACTGAGGAAATCCAAACTGTCCTCATGGAAAAGGTTAAGATGACACTGTAGGAAGCCATGTAAGTTCAGTGAACAGTTCAAGTGGTGGCAAGGTTCACAGCAGTATCACCTTCAGCTGCAGGGACCACAAACTGTCCAACAGGAACACCAATGTGGGAGGGGTCTCCACATCAGAGGAGAAGAGAGCAAACCAAGTAGCTTATACAGGTTATAGGATCAACCCATAGCATCTTCCCTGCCAAAGCCTCGTGCCAACAGCATCATGAATTTAGTCATGCATATCAAAAGATGGTGAGTATAATACTGCTGAAGACTGGTGCTTAAGTCAGCAAGATTCAGCATCAGCTTGAACAACCTGCTGAATTAGTAATGAACCTGTTCTCCAGCAGGACGAGAGGGGAGTTTGAGTATCTTAAATACAAAGCCAGGAGGACCATAGACCCCTTGCTCTGACCACCTCCGTACCCCAGGCCACCACATTTTGTTAACTTACCCCTAAATTCAGTCCAGTAATACTGTTTGGCTAAACAGTTCCAAGAACAGCCTCTAGGTCCATCTGAAGACAATCAGAGGCTCCATCATTCCACTCATGTGATGCATACAACAGCCTCCAGCAGTAGATCTGGTCAGATAAGGTGTCCTTCCCTGCCTGCCCTGTACCTGCATTCTGCCAGGGCAGCAGCAGAGCCAAGTGCTTCTACACAATGAATGCAGTGATCCTGATACAACAGATCCTGATTTTTATCTCAAAGTATTGGCGCATTCAAAGCAGCTTCAAGGAAACGTTCAAAGTGGTGTCAAAGAAAGGCTCCATCCATGCCTGTCTGGAAATCAGAGATATACCTCTGGATTAAGCACAGCCTCTGTGAGCATAAATTGTACAGGCAGCAACACTTGCATGAGCAAGTGTAAAAAATGCTAGATAATGCTAAAGAAGATCTCCACGTGATGCCAGTAACAGGCATAGACTCCAGAAGAACCATAGCCCTGACTAATTCTGCTGCCTGTTATTAGCCCAAACTCGTTTCCCAGGTGGCAGGGAGCCTACTACATGCAGGGATCCCCCTCACCTTTGTATTTTTTTACCACTGCCAAGTGTTTATACTGTGAACTACCACACCACATCCACAGCAACCAAAACCTGAAAATCTTATGGGACCTATTTCTGTGTCAACGGAAAACAGGCAAACTGCAGCAGGTCCTCTCCAGGAGCTCTGTGTTCAAGCACAGCAAGAAGTTACCCAAGGTGGAGGCTGGCAACCTGAATCTTATTGGTGACCTCTTCAATAAGTGCTTGTGGTGGGTTCCAGCACCAGTAACAGCTACAGGAAATTTATGTAAAGTGGATGAACGGTGACACATAAGCTGTTGTGTTCAGGCCCCAAATGCTACAAGGACTGACTGGCTGGTTGATGGAAAGAGAAGAGCATATCTGCCACAGAAAAGGAAATGGAGAGAGAATTATTTCCTCACTTTGGTTTCATATCCCTTGCAAAAAAAAGGGTATTCCTTGGGAAGGCAACCCCTGCATACCCAGGACACACTAGTTACACCCAGTCTTGAAAGCCTGCTCTGAGATTTACCAGAACTCTTCAAACACTACTGTTGAACCCCAAACCATGCCCAATGTCTGACCTCAGCAAGACAATACCCCACAGCAACATAAACTATATGGAGGAAACAAAAGAAAGGAAGCAAATGAGGTTTTCTGTCAGCAGAAGATGCTCCATCTCAGGCAAAGGCTGAGAAACAGAGCTCAGAGCCATCACCATCCTTCCTGTGCCCTCAGAGATTAATTGCCTCCATCCCCTGGACCTGCCTGTGTTGAAGTAGCTGTCAGGTGAGCCATTTGCATCTTGATCTTGGGTTTAAAAACCCCGTAACTCTCATGACAGCAGGCAGTAACACTGCTGGGCTGAGCAGCAAAACCCTGTGTCTCTCCCACATTAGATCAAGAAACACATTCCCAACATTTTTCTGTCTCTGACCTTTCTCTTATCAGAGCTTCCCTCCTCTCCTGCCTCCCACAGAGCCATAGGGCAAGGACAGCCCTGCTGACCAACCCCGGAGAGGCGGCAGAGCTGAATCATCGATGTCTTGGACCCCCCTTATCCCCTTCATCGAAATTAAACAAATGGTCCTCACTGCCTTGTCAAAGCCTGCCACATGCTGTGAGGAATGCTCCACCTTCACCAGCCTCAATGCTCTCTCCTCACTGCCAGGAGCAGATCCCAGACCTGGGTGCTGGAGCATATCCACAGCACTCCCACCCAGCCACCACCTCATGACACCAACTTTGAGTCCACCCATGCCTGCTGGAGCCTTGCACTGACCTGACACCTTGTCCTAGCCCGGCTGGTCAATCATGCCAGCTAGCTCTAGCACAGTGATGGGGAGGTACAATATCAGGGAAGCAGACAGGGCCAAGGACACATGGTCAAGGCTAAGCAAGGTGGTTGAGGATAAACTTTCTGGGAGGATGGTCTGGCAGTCGGTGCCACCTGGGATGCCAACAGCACCAACATGCTCCTCCAGTTATTCCTCAGGGCCACAAGCACGGCTGCATGAGTAATGGATGCCTTAGTGGACCAGATGGCACCAGACAGAAGGAATTTCCCATCAGAGCAACTCACCTCCCACCCAGCACCATCCCTGTCACAGCCAACCATCACACTTGGCACAGAAGAGAAGGCTGGGGAGAGAGAGACGGCATCATGCCCTGCAGGCTGCTACCCGCAACAGCAAAATGAAAACCATAATCACCATGAGCCATCAATCACTTGTACAGTGCAGACACATCAAGCTAAATTGTTCACAGAGCTGTAAAACCTTAAGTCCCATTTCTTCACAAAGCCTTTGAAAGTCTAATTGAATGTAGCACTGCACATTTTCTCCAAGAGAGGTAGAAGAGTCACATTCCAACCTAAAAAAGAGCATTACTGTTATTATCCACCCTCCTCAAGATTTACTGTCTTAAATATACACTCCATCTGGAATGGGGTGTAATTCAACTTGGATGTAATATAGCTGAGTAACTTTTTTCCACATAGATAAGCCACTTAATACTCATTACAGCCAAATTGAGGCAGGACAAATCACTCTACCTTGTTTTAACTCAACGGTCTCTGAGAGAGCAGGGAACTGCCTGACTCCAGAAGCTTTTTTAAAACGTAAATTAGAAACCATTTTAACAATGGAAACAAACTTTCAGCCTGCAGAGCACAGAATAGTGTCATTTTCAAAGGCACTTGGAGATACTGGAACTGTTTTGATTCTTATCTGAGATATCAAAAGAATGTGTCAGAGGTAAATACTATGAATTATACATTAATTTTGATAGTAGCAAAATAAATGTTTTTGTTTCCTTGTATGTCATTTCTCCAAACCACAAGCCCAGAGAGCAGAGGTTTGTGTGATAGCTACATGGTTGGGATTGAGACACTTTCATTTAAGACCTTTTCATAACGAGGTTTTAGCACTTAAATGAATGTATGAAAAAAATGCAATCCCTTTAGACAGGGCTGTTCACAGAAAAGATGCAAGAAAAGACTATTGTAGCTGTTGGTGAGACGAGGAAGCTGCCAAGAGTCCTCTGATGGGACTCACTGCAGGATGGCCCAGCCTGGGCAATATGAAACAAGTTGTCAAGAGCAGACTTGAGCAAACAGAGGTGCCTTCCACAGCACCCCACTGAGGTTTGGTTTGTCTTCTGTGTCTGCTATGCAGTGTCCCTATGGGGTGCTGGCTGGCAGGTCAGGACTATGGTGCCCCATTCCAGCACAGTCCTCACATGCACCATGGAGGTACCCCACATCCGCAGCAGCAAGGCTGGCCACCCGCTGCCTCACACTGAGGTTTCTCCCTAGGAGCTGATTTTACTAAGCATGATTTGAGATAGTACGCAGAGGTGTATTTTGTCAATGTCCTGCAAACAAAGTTCCTCCTCTCTACATTAAAAACCAGCATCCCTAACAGGATTCTCCATAATACAAACCCAAGGAGGAAAGATGCAGGAAGGAGTGATGCTCTGCCAGGTTAGCACCTTGTGGCCAGCTGCTACCTTTTCCTTCGTGTGATGGGATGTTGACATTTCCACTTCCTTCCCTTCCATCAAAGATCATCTCATAAGAAGGCCTTCACTTGTGCTCAATAAAACATTTTACTGTTAGTCGGCAGTTTTGTTATCACACCTTTGCTCTTCAGCACTGTATTTCAGATTTGTATTGCTCTGCTGGCTTTGCTTCTTGACATAGACAAGCAGGACGAAAAATAGGCCAGCACTCTTGTGAGGAAGTTGATTTAAGGCAACAGCACTCTTTCAGAGCATCTGGGAAGCAGATGAAACTCAAGTCTCTCCACAGACTGTCATTAAAGCAAATTACTGAGAGATGGACAAACCCACCACCCTTGCCCACCACCTCACTGACCTCAAACCTCCTCTTCTCTCAGGTTCAGAATACCACACTCTACTAACCCCAGTCCTCATGCCTCTCCAGTAGGAGCTTCTGCACAATTTGGGGTCTCCCTTGGGATGTGGTAAAACAGTATGCAACAACAAGGTCTATGACAGACAAAAGCCCTTTTTGTAGCTTTGCAAGATATTCTGCAAGCAAACCATACTCAACCTGCTCTACCTTTTGTCCCACCACCTCATTCACTGTGGCTCGTGCAGGTAATAGTTTCCTCTGCACTCTGCTGGGCAGTGTTAAAGAGGTGTCATGAGGGCACTTGCAGAAACAGTACTAAGGCGAAATGTCATTATTTCCATAGCTGAGATGATGCAACACACTTTTATTGAATAGACAATGCATTAGACTATGCTAAATAACTAAAAGGCCCATATGGAGCACCCAAAGCTACCCATGACAATGTATTTGTAAGACCTCACTTTCAAGGTGCAGATGATAACTCTGGTATAGAAGAGGTATACAAACATTAGTTGAAAAAAGAAAGAAGTGGGTTAGCAGTCCAATCACAAATAGCAAAGAAATCTGGTCTTGAGCAATACACAGTTTTTTAACTCTCATAAGGCAGTGGTTATGTGCTGGTGACACGCTGTGCTGCTGCTAAGTGCTGCTCTAGCAGGATGAAACATATGCCACTGTAGCTATTTAATTAACATTTCATAGCAAGCCTGTATCTACGAGCTCTCAAGTTTTTCAAGACCACACGTTCCCAACTCAGTTCCAGTTCATCAGTCCTGTCTGAGAGCTTAGCGGCCTCAAGTCACTCTGTAACTGTTTGATAAGCTCTCTCCTGATTTCCGTTTTTACAGCTCTCTACTGCGACTTCCAGCAATGACATCATCTCCATACACAGCAAAACATCTGCTCATGACAACTGTCAACAGGAGCTCAAGATATCCTGATACCGGGATTTCACTAAGAGTTCGCTGATAGGGAAGCAAGGGCATGTCCATGTACTGCAGAGCAGCTGGAAAAGAGCTGTCTTGTCCCACCTGAAAGTGGCCAACAGTTTCTCCTTCTTGCCTGGATGAACTTTACATTACAATCTTCATGGGAGCTGTCCTTCTATCAAGGAATAGCACAGCAGGAACCACCAGAATTGCTTGCATTTCAGGACATAAAACCCACTCAACCCATAAAACCTGCTTAATGGAAAGGTGATAAAACACCTTCCAATCCTGCAGTGTGACACCACACTTCCCCTTTCCTGATGGGGCCAACCATTAGCAGCTCTTCTGCTGCTGGGAGTGGACAGGTACAGACAGTGCTGCTGTGGTGCTCCAGGGCTTTCTACAGCTCTCCTTGTAAGCCTGCTTGCAGAGGATGGCACCTTCACCAGCTGCCTGGGTGCACTGTGCAACCACGTAGATGTACTCAGTGAAGGATTGCCTGACTGCAGAAAGGACAATTATACAACAACATTCAAATCATAGATGGATCAGAGCAATTCTCCCTTCCAGACACCACAGTACCAGCATGTTGCTATCAGCTTTTCCTAGCTGATATGAAGGGAGACAACAAAAGATGCAGAAGCTGCAGAAAGGACAAGGGCAGATCAGACTGGTGACTGAACACAATACTGCATTCATAAAAACTTGTAAGAGAGGATGAGTATCATCAACAAACTGGAGACTTTTTGACTGCCTTAGTCAATGTAGCTCCATCCAAAAAGTTTTGCTTCTCATGTCATAGGTGCACTGCAGGATCTTCTGCTGTCTCCAATTCAGGCAGAGTAAAGCCATAGCCCATTGACCAGTGCCAAAGCAGTGAATTAGATCATCATAATCTTCCTTATCCTATACCTCTCTGCTAGTGCCACAGATGGGCAAGGGCTGATCTACCACAGCATGGCCTAAGCAGGACCTTAAATGAGAGTCTAATTTTAGATACAGAGAGATAAATCCTCCACTTTTCATAGACCCATGGATTGCTCCTCATTGGTGTGATGAACTCCTCAATGCACAGGAAGGAACAGCGAGACAGACAGTTGCGATGGCATCTCCCTTAGGGGAAGGCAGAGATGCATAGAAAGTTGTCACCAGCACTCATCTGGGGACTGGAGCTGCAAGTTACCTCTAATGGGACTCTGCAGCTTTAATGATTACGAAAAGGTTAAAATGACCTGCCAGGCACCCTCAGCTGTTTAAGCCTCTTTTCCTTCCTCGTGCTGCTTTAATCTTGATAGCATGGTCACATGACCCAGTCAAAAAAAGCCCCAAAGCAGATTAGTGGCTTTCTACCAGCCACAAAGTACTCAAAACATTTGGGATGGTTTGGAGGCTTCAGGAAGAGTAGCCTGCTTAGCTCCATGCCCCCTTTTGGCAGCACTTTGATGAATGCTGCAGCCTCTAGAACTCACCAAGAGGGTATGGTCCCATGGGAAAAGCCCCGAAACCAAGAGGACAGGCTGCACTCATTTCCACTTCCCATCTAGTTACTTAATTCCTCCCTCCCACGGCCAAAACCCAACCCTTCCCGCCTGACTTGGGCTACTGCTGCAGTAGTCACTGTCCCATTCTCTACAACAGCAATCAAAGGCTACCTGAGCCCATCCCATTGCCAGCATACTAAGCTCAAAGCCTCTGCCAAAGTCAACCTAAACTTTTGTGGCAGCATCCTTCAGTTCCTCATACACAGCAGTTCTGTGGAAAAGGATCTTGGGGCTATTGCAGTTTGTAAACTGAGCGCAAATCAGTGTCATGCAAGGGCAAAAGCAGTATATCGTGATGCAGGAACAAGAGCCATATATGTAAACAAGGGAAATAATCCTCCTTCATTGGTGCTATTAAAGATCTTGAACAGGGATCTGTGTCTAGTTTTAGGCATCATGCTTCAAGACTCATGCGGACTAGTTGGAAGGAAATCAGGAGAGAAATAAGGAGGATCAGAGTGTGGAAAGCATAATCCAGCAGGAGAGCTTAAAGGAACACAGATTGTTTAGCCTTGAGAAGAAAAGACCAATGCAAATGACTGTCAAAAAAAAGATGAAGTGAATAAATTGTTTTCCATGTCCACACAGGAAGAGCAAGATCCCTAACAACAAGGGCGTTTAAGGGCTAGAAGAAATTGCCTTGGGAGGTGGTAGAATTGCCACTGAAGGCAGCTTTCATGAGCAGGTTAGACAAACATCTGTCAGGAGTAGTTTAGGTATAGCTGAGTCTGCCCTGGGGCAAAGGGATGGGTTACATGACCCTGAGAGCCTTTCAGTTCTGTTTTCCATGCCTACCCTGTCCAAGTATCACATGCGAAAATCTCAGGCTATTTCACTTACATTCCAGAAAGCAAGCACCACAATTATTTGAAGGCAAAAATGGAATCACTAAACAGCCTTTGATTGGCATGTCAGAGTCAATAAATCTGAAATCATCCACACATTTTGGTTTTCCATCACCTGCAGAAATTCTCACCTAACTGCACGGTGGCTGGCAAAGAAGAAAGCAGGGCTGGCAAGACCATGTGGAGAAGAAAAAGTGCTTAGGTAGAGCCCTCCAATACTAATGTGATGTCGCAGTAAAAAGGTTATATTGGAAACAGTTGGATGCTTTAAAATACAGCCAGTGATTTCAAGAGTTAATTCCTCCACAAAAAAAAAGAGTTCTTATCTTGAAGCATTATCATTTCCAGCTTTTCCAAAGAAATTCACAGTCCTAAATCACAGAAGGCCAACATGCATGAGGCTCGGTATGACTATAGTGACAACATATGGTCTCTAGCCGAAAGAGCCTAAAAAAGAGATGCTCAGTAAATACAGATGAGCTGCAGAATACCAGGAAACCATGTGAGTTAAGAAACGGCCTCAGAAGCACTGACAGTCTGACTGAGGCCAAAGCTCCTAGCTATTGTGACAGAGGAAAGGGCTGGAGAAGGCTACAGACTCAGCCGTGTCCATGTCTATGAGTCCTAGGGCAGCATGAGGGAAAGTACAGAGGTGCTAATTTGAAAACTGAGTATGTGGGGAATGGAGATCAGGTTGTCCTAAGCTACTGTAATAGTCCAGAAAGCCCCCTAATAAGCTGCTACCTTTGCTACCTTCTGCAAAACAACAACATGATCTTTCAAGACAGGAAGGTAGCTATCAACAGCACAAAGATTCTCAAGTTTGCACTAGTGAAACCAAAAGAGTTGCAAATGGAAGTCAAGTTGGGGTCAGAGCCCCTTGTCACTGTCACAGCCAGAAAGCTGTGCAAAGCAGGCCGATCTGCAATGTTCACACACCCAAGTGTCCTGCCAGTTACCTCTTGCAAATCCAGTGAAATGAGCGCAAGTGTGTCCCAGAATCAGCTTCCCTGTTTCCATGTGGCACTACTGCCACTCCAGCTCTCAGCAAGAAGGGACAGTGAGCATCCACAACCAGTGTTTTACTCTTTGGACTCATCACACTGACCAAAGCTGCTCAAGACATTTGCCCCCAAATCTGAACCCACCCAAACACATGCAGATTTGATCCCACCCTTGACATATTCGGCAGGGTTGTTGTAGTTGCAAAAGCTGCACTTATTTAAAGAGAAACTTTTCTACGGTTTCTTCATTTTCACAGCAACTTTCTAACCACCAATTGTTAAAAAGCCTGCAGGAAAAACATCAGGTTAGTCAAAAGCCTTGTGAAACAGAAGGGTGGTGAATGAATTTTACTTTGATGTTTTAGGTTTGTTTGAATCCTTCAATATTTTCTCCTGGATAGATTAACATTATCTCCTAGGTAAGAAGCACTGCCAAGTTTCAGATGGCTGTATATGTTACATTTGACATTATACATAGAGATGGGCTGGTAGGTTTTATGCAGAAATTCCCACTGCCTTTAAAGGAATCCTGCTTAGAAACAGATAGCACAAAGCAGTCCAGCTGCAGAAGTGCTCGCTTTAGTTTACAAAACTACTTCCTAAGCAGCCTGCGGGGGTGAAGGCAGATGACCACATTAACTGATGATGTGCTTTTTTGTTAAAAGAGTAAATAAGAAGATCTTAAATATTTTGCTAAAGTCTTTCTTTGCAAACATCAACTTGAAACTTTTGCAGGCTCTGAAATGCATTTTGGGTTGTAAATCTGCTCCCCCCTTTTGCTTGGGAAGATTCTTCTGGACAATAAACACAGCGAGACTAGGAGAGAGCTGCATAATTATCCACTCCACACAATGGAATCCAGCCTTTCCAATGCGGTCCTCAACCTCCAGGAATCCAAGCTGTGCGATAATTAAAACTCAAAAATCTTAGTCCATCCAGAGAGAAATTGAACTTTAATTTCCACTCCTCAAATACCCCCACCACATCCAGGAAGTCCCCTATTAAAATAAATCTCATAGATGCAAACGATGCCCTTCTGAGTACTGACAGGAAAAAAATAATTGGCAGCGAGAAAAAAATAATTATTAGGTTAATGAAAAATAGGCTCTATTGACTCGGGCCACTCGACCATCCCTGATGAGGGTAAACAGCCCCCCCTCGTTCTTCCCCTCTCCCCTCTCCTTTGTCTAGCGCGCCCAGCAAGGCTGAGAGCAGGAACACATTCAAAAGCAATGTCTCAGTGGGAAAAGGCTGGAGTCAGATCAAAGTCCTTCCACCCAGGGGCCCACCAGAGCCCAACGCTCACTCATTGTATGCCCAGGAATTTGTTATACCCCCTGCCCCATGCCAGGCTGTCCCACACTACATCCACACCCCTGCACTGGTTGCCCCCATCTCTCCCCCTGAGCCTAAAGAAGTGCAAGGGAGCAAAGGTGGTAGAAGTTGCTGGACTTTTTGCAGCAAAAAACATTTATCCAGTTATGGCTGGCTTTTACATACTGTTAACAAACTTCATTTCCATGCCTGGGGCCAGCAGGGAAGGGCTCTTGCCCAAGCGATGAGCAAGATGCACGACTTCATGGTGTCATCCACTCCTGCCACACTAATTGGGCTGAAGGCTGATTGGGAATTATTAGGTAAATACTCATTTATCAAGATATCTTTTTTAACAGAAGCATTCAATTTCATGCCATTTTTAGCTCAGGATGAGATTTCTGGTCAGACCCTCAGAGAAAGAAAGGGAGAAAGCCTAAAATAGCCATGAGCCCATGGCTTAAGACAATCGCATGGGAATGTTTAAATCCCTGCACACTAAGCTCTTTCGAAGTTGGGGATTGTATGCTTTTGCGTCAAAGACTCACAAATTTCTATGACCAAGGATACCAAGCCTTGCTAAATCGCAGGCAGAAACCCTTCCCCTGGTCCTGCTTGCCAAAATTCACTAAAGTTGTAGAGCCAGTGGCTCCTACCAGCTAGGATGGGTACCTGCACAGGTCCCAACATTCACCCATAGCTCCATTTGGGATGAATATTTTCCAATTAGCTGGTTTAATGTGCTGGTCTCTACCAGCAAGCCAGTGCTTCAGGAAGCAAAGCTCTGCTGCAGTCCAGGGCACCAAGGAGACCTGGCTCCCCTCTATATGGTCCCCTCTGATTTGGGGTATTTTCTGAGGTGGTTCTTCTCTCTTCCTCTGCTCAGTTTCTGTTTTCCACCCAGCAGCAGAAAACCATTCAGCCTCATGCTTTCCTACTGCAGACTGCAGTTAAACATTACCTGCTGTAATTGCCTAGTAATTTAACTCACTGAAGTCACACTAAGGGCAGCATGATGGTGGGAGGAAGGTGTGTTTCTTCCCAAACATCTTCAAGGACTCAGTACAGACAGGAAAAACAATAAAGTATGTACAGTTAATTCACTGCACTCCAGTGTCAAGCTGGGTCACAGAGGAGCCCAATTGTGTCATCAAGTTACACTAATGGGCAGAGACTGTTGCCTGTATTCTTACACAGGGATAAAGGGAAATCCTTGTTTTGGAAAGCAGTGCTGCCCCACTTCCTATCTGCCTCCCTGTCCTGCCTGTACCCGCTGCCCTGCCATGGGAGTTAGCAAAAGGAAATTAAACCAGGAGAACGGCTGTCAAGTGTAACTTGTTGGCTATGCTGAGCTAGCGTGGGCTTTGTCAGGGCCAGCTGGGAACAGCAGTAGGCCAGCCAAAAATATGCTATAACCCAAAACTAAGCAGAATAAGGACTCCAGATATCTAAGCGAGTGACACGTGCTATGGCTTAAGAATCTGAATACAGTAAACGTATAATTAATGCCTGGAAAGAAAGGCTAGACAATACCTAAGCATTTCCTAACTGCACAATGTCTAAAGGGAGTAGAAACAAGATGGAAGAGCAGATTACAGTGTATCACTGGACTGGATTGAAAAAATGAGACAATGGCAAACAAAACCCGTTTTAAAATAAGCTAATAGTACAATGCTACTACGATAAAATAGGATAAATCACTTAGAAATAGCAAGTCAATCCTCAGATAAATCTCCCTGATAACTGTGAGTTACTCTCATGCTGCCACCCTCAGCCAGGAGTTTTAGGAAGTGCTCTACAAAGCCGGTGCTTGCCACCCCTGACCTTTCCCATGGGAGGCTGAGCAACCCCACTGCAAGGGAAGGTGGCTGAGGAGCATCCCGCAGGATGTCTCCCAGTGATTACAGCAAAGCAGGGAACTGCACCATCACCATGCCTAGGGCAGCCCAGGAGAGCCCAGGCATTTGGCCACTAAGGAGAATAAAACCAATCCCACAATGATGCAGAGCAGGCGATCAGAAGAGCTTCTGATCCCACAAGCCGAACAAGTGCTTGCTATGGATTTGCAAGAGGGCTGTGCAAACCTTTACCATATTTCCCTGAGGTTACATTCAGAAAGTAAAACTATGCAACGCAGGCAGCTTTCCCTGTTATTTATTAACAGGTTCATTACCTCTCACTCAAGCCCTTTGGACTGGTGGCTGACCGTTCCCCACAAGGCAGGTTAACGTGCACTTCTCTGGGTCTCCAAAGTGGCCTCCCCAACTCACTCTTGGCCTTGCCGCTTCAGCAGCACCAGGCACATACAGGTTCCACCACTGCACACTGGCTTTCAAATGAATGTTCTGCATTTTGGCCTTGAAAAGTGGGCTCTCAGCAGCATGGACCCTGCTCATTTCATAATGTCACATTCATGAGTTGGTTCTGGTCACACACGTCATGGCAGAGCTCGGGCAAAGGGAAGGGATATGGGAAGGGACCCAGACATGAATGCCTTCCTTCCCAGTCACATGTTGCTTCAGGCATCTCCTGTCTGCTCACAGCAGAGGGTCACCTGGGGCTCCTCTGTGTCTGCATCTCAGGACTATTTGAGAAACAGCAGAGGGAAAATAATCTTTTTTCCACAGGACAGCTCTTTGTCAAAAGAAAAAAAGATTACTAAGCACAGCCCCCCTAAAGCCACTGATATCCCACATCTCCTCCCCAGATAACAAGGTGGGAGAGGAACCATTACACCCAAAAATAAAGGGGGTTACTTTGGTTCAGGCACAATGATGGGGAAAACAAATACATGTATGTTCAAGGTAATGCCATCCATAAAAGCATAAAAATGTTTCAGATCATCTAGCACCGAGGTTCCCAAACTATTTTATTTGCCAATTACTCCCACTCTTGAGAGATACACCCTAAGCCCTCCCTTACAAGCCACACAGCAAAGAGTATTCTGAAAGACCAGTGAATTCAGGGAGTGCTGTCTTGGGGCCTATCAGATTCCTGCCTCACACCGGGACAAGTGCCCGCTGCTGGTAATGTCTTGCTTTGACAGAAAGCAGTCCACAGATCCCCTAAGCACAAACCTCAGCTCAAGACCCTCCCCTGCAGAAAGACAAAAGTCCCATTCACAGTATTTATGTCTCCCTGGAGCCCCCTGAAGCCACTGATACCACCCATCCATCTCCTCCCTGAAGTCAGCTATTTCTCATATTCTCATTTCAACAGGGCCCAAGTAAGTGCCCATAGCTTCCCTCTAAGAACTGAGCGCATCCTAATAGCTTTCACCTTGAGGAAACATTTCCTGATGACTTTCTCCTTCGCTTAATTTCAATCCATTAATCCTGGCTATACACACTGGGTCCATCCCACACCATGACTCCTCAACCCTGCAAACATGGGGCCTTGGTGAGAATACCCCCGCTTGAGGCTGCTTGCTCCCGTTGTCAGAAAAGCAGAGACCTGATCCTTACACTCACTTGCTGCAGGCTCAGCTTCTACAGGCACGTGAGAAACGCCTGGGAAGTCACTTGCATGGAGGGACTTGTCCTTTCCCCTTTGCAAAACGTCCCCTGAATGCGGTTCTAAATGACAGGTTGTCCCTGCCTTTCTCTAGGAAGTGCTTTGCAATGCCAATTTCCATCCCACTAATGCACAGCCTGCACAGCACTATTTGTGTTGACCAACAGGAATTTAATCAACGAACAATAATAAACTGGGTAATACTCAATTGTATTAAGCCACCAGTCAGATGAAAGGATTTACAAAGGCTGGATTGATCTCCAAGCCCTGGCAGCTTTCCCACGGTCCCCCTCTAATCTGTGGAGGCAGAGAGAATACATGAATACTCCGAAATCCGTGTTTTCCTGCGGGGCATGTAAAGTTTAAGTAAGTCTCTCGACTACAGATGTGTATCGTTTTTTCACGTTCCCCTGCTCTGTGGCTGGCTCTTACCTAACCCTAAAGGAGCATCATGCCACAGCAAAGCCCCCTCGGAGACAGACAGTTTATGTAACTGCTAATGCCATAAGCACTACAATGGTTTTAGTGACAAAAAGGCTCAATGTAGGCTCAGACCAACAGCAGCCAATTTACCGTTGTGAATTAAACAGAAGAAACTGACATTACTTTGAAAAGCCAACCAGCATGGCCACCACTGCTTTAGCAGATAGCATCTTTCCAGTCAGTGTGGGAATTATCTTCTGACATTGCGAAGTACTGGCAGGATGCTTTTTGGGGGGAAGGAAAGAAATGCCCCAGGCCACCTTTTGGCTGCAAATGCCCTCAGGGAATGGAAAACCTGAAGGTGTTCCCAAGGCGGCTGTTCACAGATAGTAATGAGGTATGTGCACTTGTGGCCTCTGGCTCTGCATTGTGCAGGCTGCTCACACCCTCACCTTCCTTCTGCAGAACCTGACTAAGCTGGGAGCCCTGCAAGCCAGGAACAGAGGAGGGTGACATTGGTCACCACTGTGGGAGACAACATGAAAGAAGGACAAGAGGCTAATTAAGGAATGCCATCCCCTCTGCACAGACAGGGGTCCACCAGTGCCGTGGGTCTCCTCTTCACCTCCTCCGCTACAGCACATGGCCACTGTCACACAGCTGAGCCGTCCCATCCCACATGGTTCAGAGCACTGGGTGGCTTTGGAGATGGCCTATTGCTCACATTGTCCAAGCAGTCACACTATTGCTGGTTTTACAGCCACCTCCCCACAAACCAGGGGAGCATCTGGGTTTGAGAGCTGAACTGCAGGAATGGAAAGCAGCCATGATTATGCCGATGCTGCCTGCAGAGGGGACACCAAATTCAAAGGTAACATGGGCTTGGGAAGCTCTTGAGCTGGGCAAGTATTGTAGGTAAACACATCATTGTATGTGATCATCATGTTGCCCTGGGCACTGCTGGAGACTGGACATGAGGCCGGGGGTATCTTTGGTCCAACCCAAAGAAGCCACAGTTTTAAGGTTACTGTCACCTCTCCTCATCACATGGCTTGGAAGCATCAAAGTGGAGGGAAGGCTCAAGCAGCAGAAGTCCATTGCTCCAGCCAGCTTATAACCACACTGACTGGCACATCAGGGAGATGGGGTCAGAATTAAAAGGAGAAGAAAAAGTAAACAAATACAAAGAAGTACTCAAGCAACAGGGGGCAACCAAGCAAAAAATAGAGCAGCACTAACCAAGCAGGCTGCTAGTAGCTGCTTTCGAAGGGTCAGCTGCAATACCCAATTCATTCACAATGAGCCACACCCCTGCCAACTGTCATAGCATAGCACCTAATGAAAGACACCTTAAAAGCCTAGCAGAGTAATAATTTTACTAGGAGTGGTTATTCAATCCATTGATGAAGAAGAAGACACTGTGGGAGGGCCCTGCAAGCAGGGATGCCTCCCTTGGCTAGGAAACAGCCACGTGAGCAAGCTGAGAGGCCGCAGTGTGGGCATCAGCTCTGCTTTATGGCCAGCCGTGGCTTGTGGTAGGAAGTAAACAGCAACAGAGATTTCCTGTAGAGGGATAAGATCTGGGCAGAGGTTTCACAGCTTTCATCCCCCAAGCCAAGTTCACTGTTTGGGAGGTCACAGTCCTCTGTCTACAGAGGTATTCGCCACAAACACCCATCAGAAAAACAAAGGAAGCATCCCTACACAGTTGTGAGCAATCCCCTTTCCATTTCCGGCTTCTTCAGTACCAGGGAGAGACCAAGATCAAACCCGGGAGTCACACCTCCATCCCGCCCTGGCCAGCTCACGCCACCACCATTGGCTGGCTCAAGTGAATAAACACACACATATATATAGCACCTCATGGTATGGCAGGGCACTCCCTCCCCTCCAATCTGCACTAATCTCCCCTAGGGTCTGTCCTGCAGAAGATAATTTGAGGCAATGGCACGCCTCTTGAACACATTGCCTCTCTCACACAACAATTAAATGTACATCATTGTCTGGCTGTCCTGTATCCTTGGGGCAGGAGGGATTGTCATCATCTTAAAGTCATGATTTACAGAGGTAATAATCATGGCACCAGTCTCATTACATGCCAACTTTCAGGAAATTAGGTGATAGATAATATTCATTAGGTTGCCACACGATACCCATATCCATCCATCTGTTACAGCCGAGCTAACATTTTGGCTCGGCACATGCAAACTAATGGCTTCTTCAGGAAAGAAGCAGGCTCTGTCCTGAAAGGCGATGGGGAGAAAAGAGTAAGATTGCAAATGGGTAAATCATTTTCCAAAAAACGCCTAAAAAAAATTAAACGAAATTAAACAGAGACCTCTCAGAGCTTGGAGGCTTCATGAACACCCAGCAGCAGGACACAGCAGTGCAAGACGTAGCGTGGCATTCAAAAATGGCATACGTGAGGCAAGAGCTTTGTTCCTGGTGAACTCAGCCCAATCAGCTGCACATGCCACAGAGTGGATTAATTCTGCTGTGCTCCATCATACTGAGCTGCTTGGGACCCTCCAAGGAGCTGTTCAGACTGCACAGGGTGTCCAGGCGGTGGAGTGCTGCTCCCCTGGCAGCAGCCAGGATAGGACTGCACAAGGGTATGTCTGGAAAAGCCCAGCTGCCCTTCGCCCTTAATGGCCAAGGATCCTCCAGCCATCCTTGGCTGCTTCCAGGAACCAGGACCAGCCTTTGACAGCCCCAGATGCATGCAGACACGTGTCCCTTGTCCCTGCACTAGAGGGACATGGCCTGCCTCCACACACAAGGCAGTGAAAGTGGAAGATGCAGGAGATCTGGCTGTAACCAGCACTAGGACAGCCCCTGCCAAAAGCACACAAAAGTTCACATCCCAGAACAAAGTTCACACTCACAGAAGATACAAGGCCCTCCAGCACTACTCTGTTCCTCCCCCAAAACTACGTATCACCCAGTTCTTCCTCAGCAAACACCGAGATGGGCATTTTTAAAGAACTCATTTTCAGGATGACTCACTCTCAAAAAGGGGGAATAAAAAGGATTCCTGTGAAATATTTTCCATTTTTATCTTTTTAGGAAGGCTGTGTTCTTAGGCACAGAAAAGAGAAGGTAAGCGCTGAGACCTCAGACAGGCACAGTCCTACATTCTACAGATACCCACTCTCAAGTACTAGTCATCATTAGTTAAATAATACAAATGGTTTCCCAGCAAATTTCTCACCAGAAGGAGGAGAAAAGTGAGTGCTGATGATGGTACAGTAGCTGGTGCCAGGCTTTGATATGACGGCTCTGCAAGTCTCTGACAGAAGCAGAGACAGAAAGAGCTTTGTGCCCACCAAGCACACCCAGAGGCCCAAATTTATCTTCTCTAACCCTACTCAACCCTTTTAACAAGTGTTTCCTCAAGCAAAATGCGTTAAGAGGTATCACAAAAACAAAAGGGTTCCATCCTACTTACTCCCTCAATATAAAAGTGCTGTTTTCAGCCACAGAAGATATCAGAGCTGGATGGTGATCTCAGATCTGGGAAATCCTGTAACAGCGACCGCAGGAGGGCAAGGACTGGAGGATGAGGGAAGCAGAGGGCCAAAGCCCGGGAGCTGCAAAGTCTACGTTATACTTAAAAGCTTGCCGCTAACAATGGGCAAGACCTAAGCTTTTGTGCCAGCCCAACTGCAGAGAGCTGCCTAAAGGGGCGATGCTACCTCACGGCATCCCATGATGAGCTGGTGACGCACTGCATCCCTGGCTGAGGATGGCACGAGGCAGGATAGGACGTGCAGCTGGGCACAGGGAGCCTGCACCGGCCCTTGGCAGCCACCCAGCACAAGGTCAGGCAAAGCCGCTTCTGAAACCACATGCCGAGCGCTTCATCTCCAAACAGGAGCTAATAGCTCCCTGCTGGTTTTTACTCTCTGTAGCGCAGGATATTTGGCTGAGCAGAATGAAAACCACAACGTGCTGTTATAACAAGGTGGCCCAGCCTAGGTAGCATCCTAGCCATGCTGGATAGTAAACCTATTGTCCCTGCAGCACTGATAGATCTTATACTACCAACAAACCTGGTGCTGTCAATACACTACATAGTACTGATAGCACTTCCCATACAACCTGATACAGTTCTGAGTTCTGGGCTGACACTGCTGGGTTCCAGTGGTGCCATACAAACACCCCCATGAGCTCTGCCCTGGGCCTCCCTGTCAAGAGGAAAAATGTGAATAAACTACATACCAACAAAGCAAAGCTTCCCACAGAAGTAAGGAACTGATATACCCTGGCTGAACAGCTCACTAACCTGAGAAATGATAAAAAGCCAGGGCCAAGCATCAGTCATACATCCATATGCTTTGCTGTGAATCACAAGCCTTCAGTATAGCCATGAACAGAGCTTTCCTTGCCTATCTCCAAGCCCCTTGTTTCAGGCAGCAGGCTGTCTCCCCCACGCCATTCCCCACATGTCTGGCATAGCCAACAGGGCCAGGACATGTCCTGCTCGCTAGCACCGGATGCTCAGTGCTGCACATCCCTCGCAGGTCCATGTATGCTCCTAAGCACCGATGTTCATCTTCACTCAAACAGTCCAGGGAGGGCACCCCAAGTAAAAATGGTAAGCAGAGAGCTGCAAGGCACAGCGGCACAGTGCACACCAGAAGAGTTACACTACCCTTTCTGTGAGGCAACACTGCCTCAAATATACTTCTCTGCAAATGGGACAACCGAGAATTTTACACTGCCCTTGACTATGCTCCTAAGAGTCTTTTTCCAGCATGCTGCATTAGCCCTGGTTTTCCCTGGTTTTCCCAATTTCCCAGGTGGAAATTGAAGGGTTGAGAGTCATCCTGCAGGGCTGCCTATGACATCTGTAGCACATATCATGAGGTTAGGAGCTGCTATTAGGATGAAAGGGACATCATGATACCAGAACTCAGGATTCACACCAACACATTTGTGCTCCTTTAGGACACAGCAGCATTTGCCTTGGGTAAGGAGATGGCAGGGAAAGCAAAACATTCAGCAGCTGAAAGGGATGAAAGTATTAATACAGAGTAGATGTGAAGACATTTAGGCGAGAAATCAGGAAAAGGAGGCATAAGGTTCAGGAGCACCTCTGCAATACAAGCAGAAGGTACAAAAATTTTAGAAGGCAGGCAGCATCAAGTGGGAGTGCTCACTGTGGCACAAGACAGCATTCACCAACCCCAAAGGTCCCTGCTGATTTCACATGCCCTTTAATACCTATGCATTTTGCATATACATATACACACACACTACCACCACATCACACGCAGCATCAGTGTAACACTAATCGAAGGGGACTGCCTTTGATTAATGAAGGGACTCACTGTGCTTGTTTTGGGCATTAGAGCGTTCCTCTTTTGTGATAGCAAATCTAGTATAATTAGGTAAAGCATAATTGAAAGTAGATTCCACCCAAATTAATTTGCAAACAGAAAGATTCAGGAGCAAACTCAAGCCTGATTTAATTCTGCTGAAGTCACTGAAATGACCTCAGGGATGAACTTGGCCAACTGAATGCCCATGTCTCACTACTACCACATGAGCTGTGCACCTATGAAGGGGTAATGGGCCTTTTGGACAAACATGACCACATGCAGAGATTCCAGGGTGAAGGCAATGGATAAAAGTGCCTCTTGTCTTAGGATCCTCTAGCACTTTAACTGCTGTTTTCACTGATGGTTTTTATTAGGTGAAAACTTAAGTTTCAGCTTTTTTACAAAATAGCACAAGTAACACACTTTCCTTCAGGTCACTGCCACAGCATAGCAAGCGCTGGGTGGCCCTTGGGAATGTGAGCTTTCAGACAGATTAATACAGCTTGACTGAAGCAGGGAAGACGACAGACACTATTTAACAAACTCCACGTTGGGCTCATCCTTGAACTGAATTTTCTTCACAGTCTCACAATCCCTCACTCAGAAAAGTCAGTCCTCACATAACGAAGTGCAAATACTTTGCTCTTGGTAATTACTTTTAATTTAGACAGTGGGCAGAGAGTAAAGATTCATTCCTTGGGGGTTTTTTTGCTTTTATTGACATAGTCTTAAAAAATGAAGACAATCTCCAACTTTCAGATCTCAGAACCACAGGCTCAGTGACAATAACTTAAAAAGCACCATAACAAATATTCTTATATTTCCACATAACAACTAGCAGCTTGTTACAATACTATACACTTAACCAACGGATTTACAGTCAACAGAAGAGCCATGGGGCCTTCACAAAGCCCTTGGAAAGATTATCACAGGGAGTTTACCATAGTTTCTGGAACATCCTTGACTTTTTCAAGCCTTTTTTTGAACTATGAATAATGATTTTAAAATGATGCACACATACTACACTTGCCTGTTGTTTTGCCCACAAAGGACACCATCAAGGGCAAGAAAACACAGACATAAACCAGAAAATGTAACTTTGTCCTCATCCCTCTTAGCCCCCAAACCACCAGCCAGTCTGTTGCACAAGAGCACCAAACTGCTGTATTCCATGCAGACTGTCAATGAACTGGGTGCCACCGAGGCAGCAGAGTCAGGGGCATGGGGGCAGGCGGCTGCCCAGCTAGGCTTTGCCTGCAGAGCGGCTCTCCATGCCCGCAGCACTGCTGTAGCAGGGAGTGGGCAGCCCCACGGTGATGCACATGCTGCCATTGGCGCTGGGGGACCCACCGCCCTGCTGCTCTAATTTTAGCACTAACAGCCTTGCTAGCATCTGGGGAGGCCATGCAGACACAGGCAGCCAGTGGCCGAGCCCTGACAACAGCAGCAGCAAACCCCTGGTGAGCTCCACAGAGGGTAACAGCGTGAGGACACAGCCGGGAGCTGCATCTCAGCTAACATGCGCAGGGACAGCAGTGTCAAGAGGAGCACAGCGCTGACCCAGAAGCACAGGCAGACTCACAGCACCCTCCCCTCCCTTTTCCATGGAGAACAGGGAAATATTCAAAACCCTGGTCAAAAATGATGCACTCCCAAAGGTCTGGTTCATCCACTTCTGCTTTCACCAGGAGCACAGCTCCAGCTGCTGCCAGCTGCCAAGGATAACACAGTTGAGAAAGGGGTGTTATATTGTGCATCAAGCTATTGGAGAAAATCACACTTTTATCTTAGTAACACAACTTTGCTTTCTACTGCTGGCAGAAAAAGGCCTGTCCCCACCTATCTGCATTGCATAATCCAGCTGCTGCATCTACAGCAATGTTTACCTGGGAAAAAGATACAGGACAACCGCATCCTGCCTGGTTCCCAGACTGAAACAGGTGCAGCACTTCAAAACCAAGAAAACAACACCTGTGGCGGTATCAGCCAGATCCAGGGATCACCAGTTTGGAAAAGCAGCCCCCTGGGAACACTACGTACATTAGACCGCCAATTCAACGCAAGTACTGGGGAGGTGGGCAGGATGAGCCAGTTGGGCTTTTCCACTGCTGGTAGGTGTGATCTGGCAGCAAGGTTTCTCCCTTGAGACGCCAAACCTGCTCTTGTAGCACGGATCTGCACATCAGCACCATGCCCTGCACCTCCCAGCCCTGCTGCCCTCTGCTCACCCCTTCCTGTGTGGTCACCCAGACTTTCATCTGCTCGGCATCAAGAACTCAGCTCTTGATATGAAAATTGTGGGAGCCCCACAGGATGAATCCACCAGCTCTTGCTCAGGCAACATGCCCACATGGCAGTGGGAAAGTTCATACTCTACGTTCCTAAGAGGAGGAACCTTAGCTAATATTGATGCTCATTATTAAACAAGAAAGAAAATTAAAGGAAAAAATCTCATTGCAAGGCTAGGAGGAAAAAAAGTCCTGGTGTTTTGGGAAATGCCTTTCCCAGTGGCTTCTCCTTAAGGATTTGGTTTAGGCTTGTGGGAACTTAACACACTAGAAACTCGCCCATAATTTGCATGCCCCAAACAGCACGGAGATATCATGAGATCTGGTATTACCGAGATTTCTTTCCTTTGGCAAAACATATTCCAGAAGATTTACTTGGAGAAAAGTTCACACATCATTACAACTAAAGTGTATGCACCCAATGAGTGAAGAAAGAACACAAGATGACACATTACCCTGTGGTTTTGTTATACGGGCTTTGCTTCCTTACCTCATTTGCAAAATTAGGGCTGGTCATAATCCTTCCATCAGTCTTTCCTGAAAATTAGGAAGGGACCAAACCAGATTTTCCAATTAAAAAATATTCCCACAGTTTCAGAGATGTGAAAATGGATTTGCCAAGTATTTCATCTGAAGGGACTCTCTGCAGTACCAGCCCAGCATCTGAATGCTGAAATGTTTCTCTGCAAGTGATCTGGGAGATGCTCCAGTGAACCTGGAACACGAGGAAAAATACAACTCAAGTGATCCCTTCTCACTTTATGGGCTCCTCTGCAAGGGGACAAGAGGGAACGTGGGCCAGAAGGTAGACAAAGTTAAAAATCTTTAAGATGTGTGCTTTAGCCACAGCATTATTTGAGAATAAATACCTCATTTTCCTGCACATGCTCAGCTGCGGTAAGTGCAAGATCGAGCAAAACCATGGAAGCCTGCAAACCCCTCGGGGATGGGGGCCACGATGCAGCCACCTCCAGTGCCTCCTACCCATTCCTTTTCCCCCTGAGCTCAGCAAACTCAACCCAAAGAGATCCTGGGATGCTGAAGCCTCCTCCAGGCAGGTCTGAGCTGCATCTCGCCATGCAGGACTCTAAATGGGGGAAGAGATGTTTCTGCTCCTGAGGGATGAAAGAGACTCTCCAAACCCAAAATGCAAACATGCAAAGCTGCAGAGAGGTAAGTGAGCAGAGTCTCTTCCTCAGGATAGGGAAAGAGAGACAACCCCCACACCAGGCCAAGTGCAGGGACCCATACAGCACCTCACCAGCCAGCGGCAAGCTTTAGGAAATGCATTCTCCTGGATGCTAAAGCAATCTCCCCTGCCTTTAAAGCAGCGGTCTGCCTCAACATGTTGGCCTTGGAGCACCCGAACAACCCACAGCAGAGTCTGAAGCCTCATTTGCAATGCCCAGGAATGCCACTGCTGCCCAAAGAGCTTACGGTTCCACTGAACACAATGAATGGAGGAAGCCTGCTACCCCCGTTTCACCAACAGGAACAGAGCTACAGAAAAGCTGAGTGACTTGCCTAAGGACACACAAGAAGTCTGTGGCCAATTCCAGTCCCATGGGGCCCAATCCAGCGCTTTCACTACACACTGGCTCCTCTCTTTCATGTGGTGACTGGTCTGAAGCTTAAGAGCTGCTGACATTCTGCAAGGCAAAGCCACATCCTTGAGCCTTTCCTTGGCAAGTGCCCCATGGCTGCCAGCAACTTTGAGAGTCTCATGCAGTGACTGGAGCTCATGGCCCATATTTCTCCCCACAGAAAAACCCTAAGCCCCAGCTCTTGCCCTGTCCAGCACTTCATCACCTCCTCTCCTTTACCTGCAGGCTGCAAATTCGGAGCCAGCTGTTGCCACAGCAGACTGCGTCACCAAGGAAATACAACAATACGCTTATCAATAACAAGTGTTGGGTGTGCACAGAGAAACCCGTGAAATTCACTTGGGCTGGAGCCACTCCTCCTGTTCTCTGGCTCTCCTAACCCACCTGTGACCTCCTCTGCAGCTTTGGAAATTAGGACACACACAAGCAGAGGCACAGACTTACTGGCCTGCAGAGCTTCCTCATTCCTTCAGTCCAACATTGCAGCAGGCTGCCTGGAGAAGTTAGGTGGTCTCCAGCCTTCGAGGTTTGCCAGACTGAATGGAACGGTGGCTGGGGAACCTCCTGGGGTCTCACGGTCAGCCCTGCTCCGAATGGCAGGCTGCAGTTACATATTCCCTGAGGTCCCTTCCAGTGTCAATTATCCTCTGACTGTCCTGCCCTTGACTCCCATTGTTCCTGCACTCCCACAAAATGCTCACATGCAACAGGCAGCAGCACTGGTGGGACTTGAAACCCACCATCCCAACATTCCCAAACAGCCCATGAGAAGTATTCCCAAATCTAAAGCAAATTCAATATCCACTCAAAAAATGAAATTCACATGTTTGAAGAAAAATCTTTAAAAGACCTAAACACAGAATGTAAAAAAAGGTGAGGACAGTGTTAAAACTTTAAAGAAAAAAGGAAAATAAAATCAAGCTGTAAAGCTCCTTCCCTGCTCCAGGACACTCGAACACACTCTCATTCTCTAGCATTTGCCTAGAGCAGTAGGCAGGAAAGACTCCTGCCAGCAGTGCCTATACAGTCAGCATACACTGACTTCCCTCACCTACTACTCTCTTTTCTTGTAAGGCCTGGATGTTTTGAGAGACCTTACAGAAGGCTTAGGATTTTCCCCCATATTTTTGTAAAACAAGATGTTAAAACCAAGCTACCTGAGCTCTCACATTCTTCCAAACAAAAAGTTCACCCGCAGCTTCAAAATCAGGAAGAGGAAAGAAACAGGTTGGGATTTACTTTATTTTAATTATTAAAAATGACAGTGTTAATTCCAGGGCCTTCAATAATTCAGCTTAATTACCCAGGAGACAAAACTGTCAGGCTGAACCCTGTAAAATATATATAAACAAAACAAAACCTATCAGTAGCAGGCAGAAGCACTGAATCTATTACCCTGTCCCCAAATAAAACACTGTGCTGCCGAGAGCTGGCATGGCTACAGGTAATAAAATTGACACGGAATGTTTTGGGAGGAAACAATGCTCCAAAGTGTAGTTAGAAGCAGGTGACAGCATCCTTTCTTCCATTCAGTTAGAGTTTTTTAAACCATAGCCCCTCAGCCCCTTCAAATCTTTTTGTTTAGCAAACAGATGGCACCGAGTTGTGAGAAAAAACACTCTGATAATTGCTCATCCTGGTCATGAGCAGCAGAAGAGCATGTGGAGCCAGGGATCATGCAGCCAAAAACACCCTGCAATGGGTCTATGTATGGAGTTTGTCTGCAGGGGCAAGGAAGGGCTGAAAAAAAGAAGCATGCTCTAAAGAAAGGCTTATGTACCAAAAAAGAGTTGCTTTAGTTGCGACAGCAACACAACCAGCATCTTTGCTCTGCCTTACATGGGAAACCTCTCCACAAAGGAGTACATCCTGCTATTTATACAAACCACCGCCTTCCTCAGTGCCAATCACAGCCCTGCGCTCACCCATGTTTCCCGACATGCTTCTCTTGTTTCCAGTGAAAATGGACCCCTCCATTTCATCTAACTAATTTATTTCTTCACCCAAGCACATTCAGGGGGAGGGGAAAGAGGTCAGAGTGCCCAGGGACAAGACCCCAAAGAAATCTGCATCAGCTTCTTGTCACCACAACATTCCCCAGGAGAACAAATGCCAAGTTAAATTCCATAAGCCACCGTAACCACCATAAATGCAGATTCCTGCAAACAGAAATACATCAAAAAAAGGTCACATCAGTAACAAGGGTGACCTATGCTTGGAGCCAGCCAGAGCCCTGCCCTCCTGCCTTAATGCTCCTGCTCCCACATCTGGAGATGAACATCTGATGCTGCATCCCCATTTAGAACAAACTGAGAAATCTATGCCGTTTATTGAAGGCACTGTTGTGGAATTCGGTAAACAGGTAACATGCTCAGCATCTACTAGCATGACTATAAACACAAAAAAGGAAAGGAAAAGCCTGTGGCAAGACTAATATTAATACCAGACATGCCACTCTCAATTAAGCTCATATCTAATGAGCACACTTTCTCCTTGCACTGTCCACTGATGCTGTAAGCAATGTCCAATGAAAAGCATAAAGTGCTGCTCCCAGAAAGCAATGATCTGTACTGGTAAATTTTGAACGGACCAATTATGAGCATTATTTTTAATAGAACGAGCACAGTTTCTACTGATGACTGTAGTCTTCAATGCCAGAAAATGTCTGTGTCCACAAAATGTCCAGACATGCTTGTCAGATTGCAGCAACTATTGTTATTACTTGATTTGCTATCACTATTACTTCTCTGTGTATATATATACATATACATATATATATAATGTGAATAAATCTCCTGTGCACCCTGACAACCTTTCTCAGTCAGCACTGTATTTGTATTGGAATCGCCTGTTTTCCATAAATATCAACTGTTTTCTCCAGTTTGCACAAGATCTGAAACTACATGGTTGAATCTATCCAAGCAGCACTCATTCGGTAGGATGCAATTTCACTTTGCTGTCCTAAAATCAGTGTTGTAGCTTTTAAAATGGAAAATCTTACATCACCCCCCAAAGGTGCTTATCTGCTCCCTGCAGAAGGTGTGGCAGGGAGAGCCAAGAGCAATGCCAGGCAGATCTCAAGCGAGTAGAGCAGGATAGCGCTGTGGCCAAGCGAACAAGTCCGGACACACAGCCTTCCCTGGAGGAGGTTACGTTACACCCGGATCCACCGCTACAGCCTTCATTCCCACAGGCATCTGTCCGTCCCTCTGCTGTGCTCCATGACAAGGTACAGGCACACCCTACAAATCTTTTTAATGAAAACTAGTTGTAGGGAGAAAGTTGACCTGCCTCCCCAATCCAGTTTGCTTTGTAGCCATCATAAAATTAGGCTTTGGATTGACTATATTAATGTAATTCATGTTAATTTGTATGGCTTGAGGCTCCTGGAAGCAATGTGGAGCTCTGAAGCACTGTGGAGGACAGCTGCTTTGCTCCTGAGGGGAAGACTCACCTCTCCTCTTCATGATGCCCTGATATATCCCTCTCCCTCCTTTTTTCTCCAGGAAAAGGTCACTTAATCCCAAGGATGTTACAACACTTGGCTGACTGGTTCTCATCCCCTCCCAGAGAGTTTTGGATCATACAACTACGTCGAGAAAGCTTTCAACACCTCTTCTACATTGATGAGACCCAGGAATAAAAAAGACCAGCTTCCTGTCATCATACAGATGTGGTGTTGGCTTACCCTTCTCAGACAGGAACAGCACGCTAATAACAGGTGGTTAAACCCAAAATATGCATCCAAAATATGTAATCCATCCTAGCCAGTGACAGACCTATTCAGACAAGAGCAGCAACAACCTGAATGTGGGTTTTGAAGCTAGATACAGGGCTGTCCTTTCCAGATGCATCAACAATCGTGCCCAGACTGCTGGCATGGCTTGCTCAATAGCTTTGGTCTGCCTCCATTTAGCGTTTCATCAATAACATCCCATCTTCTGTCCAAAACTAACTAAAAAGCAATCACAGGCCAAAGCATCAATCCCAGCAGGGTGCTGGACAGAGCAGCAAGATCATGTTGATCTTTCATCTTCCTTTCCTTCTGCCACCAGCATTTTCTTACTGCTTTTTTCCGGGTTTAGGTACCAGATGTTTCAAGGCAGGAGTAGAGGAGCAGGGAAAGAAATACACACCGAGGTACAGCCCATTTCTCAAGGATTCTAACACATAGGCTGAATTTGCCTTGAGGATTCCCCCAAAACATTTAATAAAGAAAACCATTTTTTTCCTCAGTCTGGACCTGTTATTTGGAACAAAATTAACTCTGTCCTTTGGGGTGGGAGGAAAGGGAGAAGAAATGCTCTGAGTCAGTTCAATCCCAAAGAAACGATGCTGTTGTTTTAAAATTACCCATCCTTCTGAAGTCAGCCAGTCAGAAGTGATCTTTTCCAAACCTATCTGCTTTGTTTTTCCTCACTGCTTTAGTGACATTTTAAAGGAGGAGGATGGAAAAGTGAGTATTCTCAGAAGGAATCTGAGCCCCACCTGACCCCCACACCCACATCTACACGCTGCAATCCGATACAATCATTTTATTACAGCTTCAGTTCTCCAAAAACCAATTTATTCACCAGGCCATAAATCTTCCCATGAATTGGAGCAGAGCTTCAAGAGATGCTTCACCCAAGTAATGAATGTCCCAACTTGGTTATTGTCTAACCCACCGTGTGGCAGGGGGAAAGGAGCAGTGCAAACAGCAGCGTTTGCTTCTCGGTGTGTGCAGCCCCAAACAGCAAGTCAGCAGATGATCGAGACCCAAATGTTTAGCAAATACCAAAGAAGTAAAAAGAAAACATTTGTATTCAGTAGCTCCAATGAGCCTGTACAAACACTACAAGGTCAAATCCACACATGGACTGCTAAATTATTGGTCATGTGTTATGAAATTCTCACTCCAAACCCCTCAAGTTTAAAGACTACCTGGCAGGGATAAAAGGCCTGGTAGGAAATCTAAACTATTTGATAGGGCAATTATCTTCCATTCTTTAAAGCCGTTGCCAGTACTGAAGAAAGGGGAAACTAGGATTATTGCCTCAAAACACTGCAAGAACAGCCCTGTGTCCTCTTGCAACATCCCCGCGCCTGGCAGCCTGGCAAGGCTGAGCGAGTGCTTGCACAACTCCCAGGGCTGGCATGTGGCCCACTGGTTTGGGGAGGGGAAAGCTTGGGCATCTGTCAACGAGCAGAGAGAAGAATGCATAGGGGTGTGATCCTGAGCACTGGGAAAGAGGCTGGAAGGCTCCTTTAGTCATTCTTTTGCCACAGGTAATGTCACCTGGGACATGGCTTGATGCTGAGCCTTGGGCAAGCAGCTTGGCTGAAAGGGACCTATTGGCCATGTTTTGGGAGCTTGATTTGCTGAGGTGCCTTTCTCATATGTGTGACCATAGCAGGCGGCCTGACTTTGACGCTGGAATTCCTGGTCATTGCGGAGGAAGACAAGATAACTTATAGCAGATTGGTGATGTGGAAGTAGAGGCTGGTGAGCAATCAGTTTTGCTGCAGAAGAAAACACGCTGGGTAGCTGGCCCTTCCCGAGCAACCACTTTCTGTGAGGTCTATTTTAAGCCCCAGCATAAACTGTGATTTAAGGCAGAGGAGGTTCCTCAACCTGTGTTGCACTATGACAATGAGCATGGTCCCTTGGTTTGGTTTCATTGCACCAGGTCCCCACACACACCATACTCCAACAGTTTCTTACTAAATCAGCTGAAATGCTTGGAGTAAATAATAATTAAAAATTAAAAATAAAAATAAATTCCTAAAGCAATGGCAGCCTGCCAAGTTTTTAAGAGGCAAAGCTTGAGAGCCTCTCTGGAAACTCAGGTAACTCACTGCACAAGCCAAGGGGAGAAATACTCTGCTTCCTTCCTTCAGCCTTCTCTTTTTCATGTATTTCTGCTTGACAGAAAAGAAAGCAGCAATAAACACGGATGTTGAGACTACAAAAGGACCTGCTCGTAGATACCTCAGAGATCCTGTAGCCCTCCCAACAAACTCAGCCCAGGCTGCAAACACCACTGCAGCCCCAACAACCTGCTCTGACATGTGGGAACCTCAGAGGCATGGCCCATGAAGGGAGGAGGTTTCTCCCTCTCTAAAGCCTGGCCATGAAGTCTGTGCACCAGTTGTGGTGCCTTGCCCAAGGAGACTGACACGCTGAGCTCCTGGTGACCAGCAGACGGCCGGTACCAACTCCTCCCTCTCTGCTTGGCATCACCCTCGCACAGCCAGCTGGTTTGGGGCATAACGCTTCAAAAAAGGGAAGCAGATTGATTTGACAGTCCACTGGGGAACCAGACTTCTCTGCAGCCTAGAAAACATGACCTACAAAGAATGACTGAAGGAACTAGGTTGTTTAGTCTAGCGAAAACTGAGGGGAGACACAATAGCTATCTCTAAAATACATGACAAGTAGCTGGAAACAATAACCTGTTCTCCTTTCCCACAGCAGATTGGACAAGGCAAAACCAGACCTAAATTGCAATGATGAAGATTTAGCTTAGAGGTTAGGAAAAGCCTTCCAGATGGGAATCACAGTGCCACACTAGAAGTCCTTGCCCGTTAAGGTTACGGAACTGCCATCTGCACAGGTTTTGAAGACCAGGCTATAGAAACATCTATTTATATACAAGCTGGTCCTGCTTCAGGGCAAAGACCTGGGCTAGATGATCCCAGGAAGACTCTTTCATGTCCTATTGTCTCTTAAGCAATTAGTAATAGCGGTTCACGAGTCCGCATTACAACTTTCAAATCAACTGGTTGCTTCGAGGCCTCTTCACAACATCCACAATTTCATGCTAAGCCTGGTCCTCCCAGGACTACTCTCCTGTAGGAGGCTGGTCCCAGATTCCTACCCACAAAACAGGTGACCACAAGATCATACCTGCTTTGCTTGTTGGCTTCACACAGTAGAGGAGCTCCAGAGCAGCTGGTCTTGATCACAAGGACAAGAGTTCCAAATGACAGTGGAGCTGGCAGAGAATCACACAGAACTCTGGAGCGCAGCCATTGCTCTCCACAACTGGTGTCCCTTGGCCAGCTTGTCACCAGTGCAGTCCCAACCTTGTACACACAAATGGAGCAAAACCCCATTGATACTTTTGTTGCCAGACACCTAAATCTGCAAGCTGACTGCTGTAATCACAAAGGGTGCATTCCGTCTCCTTGTACGTGTGTACAGTGCACAGATAATGCAAGACACAAAACATGACCATTTACAGTCAGGAGATAAAAAAGCAGCATCTAAGCAGACATCAAGGATGCATCAACTTTTTGAACCCAACTGTCCTGAAATGCATGTCTAATTAGATGCAGATCAAAGCAGACAGTTTCTAGCTAAACTGATGCATGAAAGGAGACCCAAGCCTTTTCTACCTCCCTGTGCCAAAGATTAGACACAAACACAGAATGTCCAACCAGGCTCCCAGCCAAGGACAACAGAGGTGGGCCAGGCTTTGTGCCCCACCACACCCCAGGTCAGCCCTTGGTCAGCATTTCAGCAAACAGTTGGCTTCCCTCCCAGCTCCCTCTCCCCGAGGGCACCATTTCTTCCTTCCAAGGCATGACAATGGCCACCTTATACTGAGGAATACGCATTTCTGGAACTAAGGTGCCAATTAAGCTCCCAATCAGAACCTGCATCACAGCCCCAAACACTGACCATCCATCAAAATGGCACACTGTAAACAAGTAATGGCAAACAAGCCATTGGCTAACATACACCATCAGAAATCAGGTACTGCGCAGACTAATAAAGGTCTGGCTTTAACAAGGGGCATAAGGAGACATATTTAGCATCTTATTTTAATTCTTCTAAACTGTAACCAGTTTTCCAGCTATATTAAGTCTTTGAAGCAAGTGGCTGTCCCTTAATCATCCTGGTTTATATTTACATGATGAGGTGTAATGATGCATCTCAGGAACGTTATGGTATTAGTTAAATTAAGTACGACAACTCTGGCTGCAAACTGATGAATTTTAATGTGTCAACATTAGATATGAAAATGCAGTTGTGTGGGTCTCCATGTTTGCGTGACCATATGGTTCAGAATTCAAATTAATGCCTCTGTACTTCATTTCACATAACTTACAGCTACATTAATTTAATATTTTTTCAGAATTCTGAAGAAACATTTATTTTGCCAAGCTGTGGGTTTTCAGAATAAGTGGGAGAAAAACCTTGTGTTTCCCCTTTTCCTGACAAGGAACAACCTCATCTTCCCTCCATGTGGGCTGGCAGTCTTCCCAAACCGGAGGTCAGCTAGAGCTGTTCCTCTGCCTCAACCAGTTTGGAGAGACGCACTTTGCAAGAGCCATAAAGGTTTATTACTAAACCCAAACTCGTTTTCAAATTGCTATGTGCTGTGAGCAATTAATCAAACTCTCCAGGAGAAAATGCAATCCAGCCTTCTGAAACACAGCGGTTGTGACATGTAGGGATAGCACAAACCCTGAAGCCAGGCACTGCTATCACCACTGCAGACCATCACAATTGCATCAGCATTGACAGAAGATTTTCAGCTCCGTGGGGCATTGCACAGTGCATGGGTTTGCAAATTCCAGTTTGGGGACAGTGATATTTTCTCTTCTTCATCTGACCCCATTTCTTAATGATCCACATTCAAGATCTCCCTCTAGGCAACAAACAGCATTTAGTTGTGCTTCTCATTAGTTAAACCAAATCTAAATAAAATGAAAGTGCAACACACATTCATTCCAGAGCTCAAAGCAGATCTGGTCAGACATACACGCCATTCACTGTCATTTTAGAAAAAGTTATTTCAATACAGAACTAATAATCTTCAAGATCTACATGGTGTGAACAGAGCAAATATGGCATCACCCTATTGCTTTCTGAAACATGTGCAATGCTTTCAAAACCAGGTACATTAAAATCTGACCACATGAGCCTTTAAAGACCCCCACAAGTGACCCTTATTCATGCCCAGCTTCTTATCTGTAAGCACATCTTGGCATGGCTACACTCATGTTGGATTTCTTCTGATACCATAGAGTAACACACTCCTCACAGCATGGCACGGAAAGGATGGCCTTGAGAGGTTTAAAGATTTAAGATGCTTTTCTTATTTTCCTTCACAAGAGCTACATATAACCACAGGCGCTATCAATTTAAGAGCTCAGCTCTGCAAGAACTAAAACACACTCAGCTTCCCATCCACAGTGCCCCGCAGGGGGGAGGTTTTAAAGCATCAGGTAATATTTGTTCCAGTTTTGAAAGGGTCAGGAGGAACCAAGATTGGGATTGCCAGATCTGCAGTTTCTTGCACCCCTTACCTCAGAGAACTCCCAGGGAAAAACTGATCACAAAAAACCTCAAACAACATAAGTGCAGAATCACCGGTTGCACTCCCTGAAGTGGTATTATAGAAACACTGGTAAGGGCCAGGCGATAGAACATGCAGTGATGATGTGTCTCAGCAGATCTGGTTGTCACCAATCTCTAAACAGAACTGCTCTGGAGCAGGCACAATGCTTTTGCTGCCGCAAAGGTCAGCCCCTGATTTATGTCTGAGACTCTGGACATTACTTGGCTAATATAGCAAATAACTCACAAAACCACCATAACAATGGACCTCATTCTCAAACAGCATTTAGATATTAAATCTGGGCTACACAGAACTACTGTCCTGAAACCACGTTATTTCCACATTCACACAAGAGGGGCTAAGTCAGAAAGCAGCAGGGCAAAGTATCATCACTGCCAAAGCAGGGACACAACCATAGTCCAGCAAGTGCTGCTTTTCCCCTTCTCTCAAAGGGACTAAAACTGCATCAACACAAGCCACCAGCCTCCCTACTCTTCTTCCTGAGTGGAAGACATTCACCTCCACTTGGACTGTACCAAATCATTACCAACAGCTCCCCTTGGCCACCCTCTCTGCCAAAAGAAGTGAATGAGAGAAGAGAGCACTGTCCCACAGCGCGGACAGCCAGGAGCCAGGCATGCTATATGGAACTTAAGCTCCTTCCTAGTTCCCTTCCCAAATTCAGTTCCAGATCTGGCACCTTGCTTCTAAAGGTCCAACTTCAGCAAAATAAATAAATAATCCACTGAATTGAAAAGGTTCAACATCCCTCTTTCCACGCAAAAATGTGAGGCAATCAGGACGGTCCTAAGCAAGGGACAGCTTTCGGCCTGTTTTAGAGCTCTCCAAATGACACTGAATGCCAGTCTTACAGGGGCAGAACAATGATGGGAAACAAAACCCTGAGAAGTAATAAACGGAGCATTTCTGAAGTGAAACAGCTGCACAGTTTCATCTCACAAACCTCGATAAAAGGATGTCACTAACGCATACGAATCCCCCTCCGTAAATGCTGTCTGACAAGCAGTCAGACAGAGCCGATGAGCATTTACTTATCAACAAAACCCCAGGAAACATTAGGGGGAAAAAAGAACCCAACAGACTGCAATCTTAATCCTGCTACCTATTTTTGCCTAAATATTATTATTATGTAGTCGTTATTTGCATTATAAGCCTAGTCACAGACAACAAGCCTTGTCTGAGCTGCTGTTCACACACAAAAATAAAGACAAGTTTTTCACTACCGAGTGACTGGAGACATCACAGCTAAAGCAGGGACACACAAGGAACTGTGCAGTCTTGCAAGGGCTGCCTCCCTGCTTCTGCTCAGAGATTAGCTGTGCCAAGTGCATGTGATCTTGCACTGGTACCCACCATGGCAGAGCATCTCCATCTCAGGCTGTGATCAGCCATCCCACCTGCCCCACATACACCAGGGACCAGTCGATGCTCCTGATTTGTGCATAATACCTGGTTGTTACTTCTGCTGAAGTGCTTAAAGACTTCTAAAGGGTTTACAGCCCCATTATCCCAGGCACTGTGAACGTGGGTATCCTGAGGTCAGTTTCCAGGAGCAGGCACAAGTGAGACTGCGTACATTAACCATGGTGGTCTCCAAAGCCTCAGGTGGTCCCGGCAAACCTTCAACTCAGCCTGAGCTCTGCAGCTGACAACATCCCATACAACTGAAGGGAGGCTGGTTTCTGATGATGCAAATACAGAATCATTTCTTTATAAAAATACAAGCAATTCCCAGATCAAATTAAATCTTGTTCTAAATGGCTGTTAAAACGGAAGAGTTTACTTTGGGTTCCACATTTGTGTGAAAGCAATATAGTTTTATTACAAGAGATTTTTTTTTTTAAGGCTCTGGGGCTTTCGTACTGGAGGTTCTCACCCCACAGTGGGGCAGTGTCACCAAAGCAAAACATCACAGACAAATACGGATGGGATACGCTCAAACGCTACCCTCAGATGAGGGAGTTGGACATTCCTTGGTTCTGACAACAAAATACTGTTTCATAAGGCTTGGAGAGCTGTTTCATAGAAAATACGAACTTTATTCAAATCCCAGAGCAATTCATAAGCCTGATGCTTAACAGCCACCCTCATATAAATCACTAAATACATTTTGAGAGCAATCTCATTAGCTACTGTATAAGGAGCTCACATATGTATTGATGAATGCTGCGGATCACTCCCTACCTTCCCCCATCTTTTCAAATAGGTGGAACATGCGACAAAGAAATCTCCCCTAGGCTTTGAAAAGACCAGTGCGCTCCAGAAAAGGCTTCTCGTCACCATTGTTTTTAAATGCACACACACAAAAAAATCCACTGAAGTCTCTACCCTTTCTCTGAAGAGAACCCAGCTGTGTTGCTGCTCTCTTTTATAGTACTCAGCAAGCAGTTCCTTCTCAGACAAAATCCCTGCTGATGCAAGGGGAGGGAGTTAGGAGGCTGGACCCTGACCCAGGAGACCATCCACTCCCTCCAAAGCAGAGGGATCCCACAGCACATCCCCAAGCAGGGCTGTTGCAAGACAGGGTCCACACACCTTGCACTCATGGCTGACCATGCCTTTGCCTTGTATTTATTTTCTTTGATCCTGTCTATATTTTCCTATCTTCTAGACTCATTTGCTGATCCCCCTCCTCCACTTCTTCACTGCTTCTGTGCCTTCTGTTTATGCTGGTTCACGCTTAACTTTCAGTTCAAATACACATACTTAAACAAGCAAAATCCCAGTATAGCTATTCCTCCCTTTACACAAAATACACTCTTTGCCCAGCAGTTTGATTGCTTGGCTCCAGTCAAGTTAGGTTAAGAGTTCATCCAGGCACTCTGTGAGCACGGCAGTTCTGCTTCATTAGGGACCTGCTCCATTGGCAAGCCAGTGGAGCCACTTATCAGCAAGGGCAAGTCCCACCTTGCCAAGATCATCAACTTCTTCCACCAGGCCAGCCAGGTCCAAATCTCACTTTTCTGCAAAAAGCCTTGTCTGAACACAAGTAAGTTGCATCACTGCATCAGCACCAGTGGAGCAGAGGAAGAAACAGCCCCTCTTCTCTTTGCTCCAATGCTGTCACACCAGCATACACGTGTGTCACTACCACCAACACCCTCTTCCCACCAAGAACAAGCCACAGTGACGTAAGACATGTTCCTATAGCTAAAGCTATGCCCGAGCCAGGAGTAACCACACAGGTTACAGCAAACAAACACAAGAGGAAGGCACCAAACCCACAGAGCTGGGTACATACTGCTGCAGTGACACACCTTGGGAGGCTCCTGCTCCTCCACCTCCCAGCCCTGGCAAGCATGTGAGAACAGAGCAGGTCTAGCACCAGGCGCTCCTCCTCCTTCCACACCTGGCACTCACTCCTGGCTCTCCTTTCAGAGAGGAACCTTTACACTGAGATGCAGGGACACACTGTGAAAAGAAACCCAAAGGTACCACATGAGCCACAGCTAAAAGCTGTGGTCTGGGGGTCTTCTGGGGTTCAACCTATCTGAGGAAATAATGACTTCTAAATTCATGCACCAGATTTTTAATGAACCAGGTCAGCTCTGCAACTTGCACTGTATCCAATTCAGCAGCACGACCAGGCACTTGAAACTACTGATGGTAGCAGCCCTCTTCCCCAGCAGCAGCAGCAGCAGCAGACGATGTGCTATGGCATGTGGAGACATTAAGCAGATTAGCAGCAGCAGCTTGTTTGAACCCGTTTTGCCAGCCTGGCTCTGGGGTAAGGCTCAGACCATGGGAGCAGCTCCAGTCTGACCCCACAGACACAACTTCAGAGCGCAGCAGGTACCAAAGTCCATCTATCTGTCCATCCTGGAGCAGGCCATGGGCACATTTTGGTGGCTCTGTGGGGTGATCAGCTCCTGATCTCAGCTCACGGGATGGAATTTCAGAGCTTGACAGTCACCCCTGACGCAGATTGACCTCAATGCAATGCAAACAGGACCACATTGCTACAGATTTCAACACAGCCATTGGAAACCCTACTGAGGGTAACCCCAGGGCTGACTCCTACCTCTGAGCAAGGACTGTTTAGACACCTCCATCTGCGCAACAGGGAACCAATGTCATTTATTGGTGCTAGAGGGATCAGTCTCACACAAAACCTGGAGGAAGACAGGCGCCTGACTCCAGTAGCTAATAACCTAATGCTGTTGCCTAAAATGGCAGCTTTGTGCACCTATGAAATACTTAGACCTCCCAGAAAGCATGAGGAGAAATGGAGAAAATGAAAACATCCTTTCTCACCCAGGATGCTTTAACAGAGATTAAAGTCATAAGCGTTTCAAAGGAGGATCCCGGGCTGGCAGGGGAATCTGCTAGAGCATCTCTGACAAACTCAGAAGTTATGGACAGTCTGAGGGTCACCATTCATTTATTCCATTACAGGGGAGAAAAGTCTTGAATATTGTTTCTTTTTTTGCCACCCAGGCCCATGTTATGGGAAGGGATTCGAAACAACAGCTGAATTCTTCTTTCCTACCTAGGGCCAAGGAGTTGAGCCACTCAGGATGGATCCTTTAAGTAACATCTCTGTTTTTTCAGCTCTGATGTCTGCCTTCAAGACCCTCAGTGCAGTAGAATTAAGGCTCTTTATTGTTCAAAGGAGGGATTGCCTAATCAAAGCACAGGCTAATTCTTCCCAAACCCACACTGCTCAAGATAGATAGCTCCAAAAGCAGCCCTAAACCCAGCAATAAAATAATCAGAGGCCTCTTCCCAGGTCCCAGCACTAAGCATCAGAGGAAGCGGAGGCCGAGGCAGGGGGCAGGAGGCTAGCCAGGTCCATCTCATCCAGCAGGACTTCAGTGGCCAGGCCACAGGGGACATGGAAAGCCAGGCTCAGGCACCAAGAGTCAGCTCAGTTCAGTTTGCAGCAATGAGGGGTTTTGTAGGTCCAACCACTGCAGATCCTACTCCCTGGCTTGCTCTACAGATGAACCTTTCTGTGTTGGACAGGCTTCGTATCAGGGAGAGCTGGCTTTTCCATCAGGTGCATGCACAGTCCCATGAGCAAGCTTATACTCCATGAGAATTATAGCTCCAAGAGCATATCACGAACCAGGCGTCTCAGCAATAGCAGCTGCATAAATCCTTAAAGCACAAATGGAAAGCAGCATCTTGGCACTTACGTTGTGCCTTCCTAGAGAAGCTTCCTTTTCCACCTCCTTCACCACAGGAAAACCTCACTTTCCACCTCTTAGAAAGCAAAAGCTGGGACTAAGGTATTTCTGAATTAAGCAAACCCAACATCCATTCCAGATAAATAGCTTTAAGGATTGGTTACACAAAGACTTCTCTGAGCACCCTCAGTAAGGACTTTTCCAGGCATCCCTAACAAGGACTCTTCCAAACATCCTCACTACAGACTCCTCCAAACATCCTCACTGCAGACTCCTCCAAGCATCCCCTACCAGCAGTGAGGCACGGAGCAGCTTGGGCCACTGGGCAGCCTGCCCTGCCTGCTCTGCTCTTTACAAGATCCGACAACCCAGCAGCTGAAGGCCCATGTCAGCCTGCAATGAGCAACACTACCAGAAAACAACAGCTCAAGCCAACACAGCCCTCACAGGGTTCAAACTGCTGCCACTTATCTCCATATATGGGTATTAAAATGCAAGGGCTGGTAACCATTTCTCTGCTGATCATTTTGCTGCACACTGGAGAACACGAAAGGAAAAGTGAACAGAAGGACCATGCTTTGCCTCCTTTCCTTTTTAAAGTGGAATGTCTGGATTGACAGTGCTTCACCTGGGAAGGACGCCTATGCCGCAGACCATGCAGCCAGGAGAATTCAGAGTGAAAAGGAAAAAATCCTCCCTAACCTACAAATTCCGGCACTCAGGAAGGTCCCTCAGCACCATGCAAATGCTTCTCTCTCCTCCGAACACCACACGGGAAGAAACCATCTATGATCAAGAATTTCTTCTCACTAGCGCTGGCAAACAAACAATGCACACTCACTATTTTTAGATATGACCTTGGATACTTAACAACTTAAAACATACGCTTCATTCACACATATGCAAGCAAGAAAATTACTCACAGGAAGTGAATAACAAGTGGTTGACATCTAATTGTGACTTATTTGTAAGAGTAGTTAGCATTTGTATTAAGGCATATTCAATTCAAGATTGGTCCTAGTATATATATGAAGATTATTGCCTGTCTCAGAAATTACCTGCCTGCACCTTCTGCCTGGGTATCATTAAAGGCAGCAGAATGCCATTGAATTTTAATTCAAGATTTTTGCTGAAAACCTCAGAGAAATATCAAGTCTTGGAAGTCATCAAGATCACAGGACGTGGTGCACACAGAAAATACATCTACAAATTCTCTGGTATCAATGGATCAACAGTGCTCTGCTCCTTTGAAAATAATCCATCAGCTTACCACATTTTCGGGAATGCCCACACCATGTACACCCAGATCTAACAATATCACACAGGTATCTGGATTGGTTCAGAGGATGCGCTTCAACTTGGGATCTGTACCTGGGAAAGCAAACTGCATGAACCAATATTCCCTCACCAAGCATAAGCATTTTCTGGATACCCATTTTCTCTTAGTAGGAGGAGATGCTTATGCTTAGCGTGAGAGGAAACAGCCTAAAGTTGTGCCGGGGAGGTTTAGATTGGGATTTCTTCCCTAAAAATGTCAAGCATTGGAACAGGCTGCCCAGGGAACTGGAGGAGTCACCATCTATGGAGGTATTTGAAAGATGTGTAGATGTGGCAATTATGGATATGGTTTAGTGGTGGACTTGGCAGTGCTGAGTTAATGGCTTGACTTCATGATTTTAAGAGTCTTTTGCAACCTAAATGATTTTATGATTCTACAGTAATTAGTTGAAAACATTACTTTTGGTTTTGTAGCTGCAAGATAATCACTGAAGTGAGCCCACCAAAGAATATGGGATTGAGGCCATTGGGGAACAAGCAATGCCACAAGTTGCTCTGCAGAAAAGCAATCATGCTTCTCCATCACTCCAGCTACAGCCCTTTTGAAACAAACTTCTCTAAAGAGCAGCGCTTCTGCTGGCACAAATAAATAAATAACAATGTGCCTGCAACCTCCCCAGCTTTTAATTAAACGGCAACTGAATAAACAGCTTGGAAGCTGCTGCACCAGGATGGCCGGAACCCTACTCCAGCCACTGCCCTTTTGGCTTTGTGCTCCTGGGGTCAGATTCTCGGCATACCCTTCCCTGCAGCCCCGCCTTTTGCTTGAGGTGGCACAAGCCCCAGTTCTGCTGGGGTTTGGGTTTTTTTTTAACATAAGGGCAAGCAGCACACCCACTACACACCAGGCTGCTGGTGGGGAATTCCTTACCCTTCCCAGCACTGCAGAGGTGTTTGGTAGATACAGTTTCCAGGAGCTCAGGAAAAAAGGCAGAAAGCTTAAAAAAGATATTACATCAATCTCAAGAGTTACTTCCTACCATCACTCATCACCTTCCAGGTGAGACCTCGTATTCGTAACATCTATAGAGGGATCTGCAGCATGGTAGTGCATATTCATCACGGTTGCAATTCCACCAGAAACAAATTTGGGCCCCCCCCCCCCCGCTCCAACTTTGTCATGACCAAACACACCTCTTGCCTCGAGGAAAGAAAAACACACAAAATGTATATAAAAAAGCACCACACCTTTGTAACCGTATATTTTTGTGCAACACAGTATGTTGGTTTATATTAACATCTCAAGTTATCTAGGTTTTCCACCCTGGATGGCATTATCAGATCTCACTCATCCCAGTATTGAGGAAAAAAAAACAGATAGCGCTATTGATATGTAAGCCCTTCAGAGTGAAACTGCAATCTCCCTGGGAGAGCAGGGATAGCTTTAAAAAAACAACCCTAAGATACAAGGCATCATTTTCACTTTATTAAGTCAAGGATTTGTTAAAGTGCAGATCTTCCCCCTGTACCAAAAACACCTGAAAGTGCGTAAGAAACTAAGCGTTTTTACCGTAATGACATTTCCACTGAAATACATGCAGGCGTTTGACTGCATTTCCAGAGAGGTGGAATATTATTCAGTGAGGAAACGCAGATACGCTGGGAGGTGATAGGGGGTAAAGGGAAAATTGCAGGCAATTAGTATTTTCTTGACATAACTGTAACTTGCAAATATGCAAAAATCCTCTTCTAAAATGCTGGTTAATTTGATCTGACAATAATTCAAATGTGGCTGTTCTCATTCCTGCCCCCATACCCACATGAGTCAAATGATGCCAGCCCCCTCTGCCCTGTGCATCCATAAAGGCAGTGGGCAACCCCCTCCCACCGCACATGGGGAATCATGGGATACCCACAATCTGATCAAGGGCTGATGCACTCAGAGAAGGAACAAAGGAGGAGACTACGAGTGACTAACAATGCTCTTCAAAGAGGAAAAATGCTTTCCCATGGTTTAAAATTACCGTCTGAACTTTAGCAGAAAAGCGATAGTGGTGGCGTAACCAGAAGTACCAGATAGCATTACCGAGTCCCCCGCTGTATGGCAATGTAAACTGCAGCCCCACCACACGTAATCCACATTCTCAAAATACACTGCTGACCTACATGCCCAGATGCCCCCTCACATAGGTGGTCTGCTTCTTCACAAGAATGCAACTGGGATTTCCTTGCTTTCATGTCTTCCCTGTTTGAGACTCTTTGCAGGGGTCCTAGTACGTGTGTTAAATGGGGAGAGAGGTGCTGGGGCACAGGGGGTCAGGTGAAGCCTGAAGAAGGGCCAAGAAGTTTCTTTGACAAGGTAAACCGTGATTGCTTCCAAATAGCTTAGACACAGGATACCACTTCTCATGTGAAAGTATTTACACTTAAATAATACACCTCTATGACCAAAGGCAAGGAGTAATCAAAATTTGACATTTCAGCTGTGAACTGCAAAAGTAAACCTCCCTCAAAAGTGGGCTTCCAAAGGGAGGAAAGCAAGAGATATGCTTTGATTTATAAATTACTTTTAAAATCAGTGGTGGGGGAGTTCTCCCGGTAGCTCTTGAGAAGGTCTGTTTATTTGAGGAGCTCACATGCACGCAGCAAGGCACAGCCTCCTTTCCAGCCCCACTGACCAGATGGAGCCCCATCTACTCCATCAGTATTTATTTACATTTAAATACAAAAGGAAGGCTATCCAAGCAGGAGTTGAGTGTGTCCAGCAGATTATAAGTACATGAACACACAAATCTATTTAGACAGGAATGAGTGTATTGGTACAACAAAAAGGCAGGTCACAGTTTATAGTCCATTCCCAGCAAAAACAAGCTTCAGCAGTGACCCTCATGCCAAAATTGTACTTAGGGGGTAACACCCTCACCCTCGTGAAATCCTGACAAGTGTGGGACTTTTGCAGTGCATCTGCAAGGACATTGCTTTGGGGATGTTGGATGCATATATTTGCCAGTGCTCAGCACTGGCTGAACAACTCTCAGGCTTTGCCCCACTCTCTGTCATGCCCTCCTGAGAGCCCAAGCTACTGGAACCCCGGCCATCCAGCCTCGGAGCCGTCCGTCACTGCTGGCAGCATGCTGGAGGGGGCCTGCAGACATCACAGAGCCCAAGCAACTTCCTGCTATAGGAGCTGGCTCAACTGTTTTAATGAAATCACAGCTTACCTATTTTTATTGTTCTCTGTATACCTGTTCTGCTTTCCTGTACATAAATTATTCTTCACTTTCTTCCTGAAGGAGCTATTATTTAACACCACAGCCAGCATTAACTATTGTATCGCAATACGCCAGAGGTCCATTGGAACAATGATAGAGTGCAACACAAACACAAAAACACATGCAAAAACTCCCCCTGAACTAAACCCTTGCAGTGTAGCCCTTCCAAACAGAAGAGGCAATATAAATAGAAGAGATCACAAGTCTAAGTGAGGACACAGAGTGGGAATATTTGGAAGTTACTTCTTCCAAATAACAAAATTAAAATACACAGGTTATAATCATTATATGTGCTTGTTCTGGAGATGTCTAAACCTGAATGGTCAAAGAAGGATATTGCTGGGATTTCTTCACAGATATTGAGGGGTCAGGCAGAGCTTGCTTTGGATTCTCTCTCTCGTTCTCTTGAAAGCTATCTTTATTTAACCTTAATTGAGACTACCTAAAGCAGCCAGCTCACCTAACCCAAAGAAATAACACTGGACTTGGGCTTGATAACTGTCCTCCCTAATATTTCACGGCAGAGATATCTCTTTATCTGTGGACATGTTTACACAGTTCTCTTGCTGATGTTGCACAAAAAGTCAACTAAAAGAATAATTTCACCCCCTAGCTGATCTGAAGCAATACACCAGCTTTATAACACATCTAAAATTTTATTTTACAGACATCGTTGGGTTTTTTTGAGATCTTGATGTCATTTCAGCCTCTGTCCCCAAATCAGCTTTCACTGGATGATTCCTTCACCCCAAGAAATTTACACAAACTTAGAATACCCACACTAATCCACTGGTCTCCAACTAGGAATTCAACTGAATTAGTATTATAATGAGCCTCAGAAAGCTGCCTATAGGCATCGATTTATTTAACTAAGGCCACACTGTCTGGGGATTAGTGAACAAAGTATTGCCTGGCCCTATGGTGTGCCCCAGGAGCCCCCATCGCCACGGGTGGGTGAGGAAGGGGCTGTGCAGCGGAGCACTGCAATGCTGCTGGCTTAGAGGAAGGAGATGACAGCAGGCAGTGAAGAGCACACTGCTCAGTAAGCCTCAAATACAAGTTATCTCAAGCATCTCAGGGACAGCTCGTGCTGTACTTACCATGGAGGAAGTGGGTGGGAAGTCACACCACGACTTCCCAAGACAATGGAGCAAACAAGGAGTTCTCCTCTTCGGCAGCAGAAAGCTTTAGGCTTCTTTTAAAGCTTCAGGTCCAGTCCTACTCTGACAAGCTCCCAGCAGTAACATTGCACTGGAGTAAAGTGTGCTCTGGCTGCATAAGATGCAAGCAGGAAACAAAACCAGAAGAGTATCTGAAGGCGGCCTATAAGGATGCTACAGAGGGACTCTTCATTAGGGACTGTAGTGATAGGACAAGGGGTAATGGGATAAAACTTAAACAGGGTAAGTTCAGGTTAGATATAAGAAGGAAGTTCTTTACTGTAAGGGTGGTGAGGCACTGGAATGGGTTGCTCAGGGAAGTTGTGAATGCTCCATTGCTGGCGGCGTTCAAGTCCAGCTTGGACAGAGCCTTGGGTGACATGGTTTAGTGTGAGGTGTCCCTGCCCATGGCAGGGGTTTGGAACTAGATGATCTTAAGGTCCTTGCCAATCCTAACTATTCTATGATTCTACGTGCAAAGGCACAGTTTGCATCAGGAAACCTTCACACATGCTGCCCACCACAGACAAGCAACAGAGCTGAGCAACCTCTCCTCATTTCAGCTCCCGCTTCACCTCCTCCAAGCACCCCCAGAAACAAGTTCAATCCTACCCTGGGGAAAGGTGATGCATGAAATCCAAGGTTAGTGGAATGATACTCATTTTAGACCTGCAGGGAAGACAACCAAGTGAACCTGGACAGGCCCCTGGCAGCAGACACGCAGTTTGTATAATCGCTTGCTGTTCACAGATTTTGACTTCACAAAATCAGGCCCAGATTTGCTCAAAGCAACAGAAACTTCCTCTTCAGATTCACACCTCTTTAGCCAGAGGAGAGGAACAGTTAACACAGAGCCTCCTTGTACAGAAAGGGAAGCCAGTGGCTCCTCTCCAAAACTCGGGAGGCAAAAGACAGACCAACAACAAGCCCTGGCTGGGTGATGAAAGGAAAACAATGTAAAGCTGCAGGGAAGCTGATACAGTAGCCCAACAAGGTGCTCTCCCAGGGGTGAGGGCCCTGGCCAGGGACCTACCGAGGTCTCACCTATAGCTCAGCCTTGGCCAGGTCACTCTCCAGCTCTGAACAGACCATTGGAGAATTTAACATCTCCCGGTTACCTCTTAACAATTGGAGAGATTAATATCACAGGGACAAGGCTGTGGCTTCTCCACGGGAATTTCTATGGCCTGCCACCTCTTGCTGGCACGTTATCCCAGTGATAATTCTTCTCTTACAATAAACCTTCTCACCCCTTTTCAGCCCCAAATGCAGAGCCAGATGTTACAAGTCAAAACACAGTTATGAAGGGCTAAAGGAAAGCTAGAGAAGCAGGAATCCTTGTGGATTTTGCCAGGAGGCAAGGGGCAAAGGCAGTGGGATGCAGTAACTTCAGTAACATCATTTTACAGGATTCAAAAGATAAAAAAAAAAAGGTCACCCTGGCACTACAGCGCTCAGGTGGGATTAGTTTAATGCCTGTTCACCCAAATAAAGGTCAAAAAGAGCTCCTCCAACCGATAAAGTTAAGACAGCGTGGCTATTAGCAAGATGGTTTCTTAGATCATATTTCTGTATTTTTCTAAGTTGGTCTGAAGACAAAGTAGATGCCACCAAGAGTGTTCAGGATAAAGAAGTCTGCAGTGGCTCATGGAGGCAGATTTCCAAGCCATGGATTTAAAAGTTAGGGTTGCATGGGCTTGTCTGGATTTGCAGTGTGAATCTGCCAAACGTTTCAATGCATATATTTGTAACACGTACCAAGATTTTGTATAAAATCCAACTGGAGGCTAACACGTTATGTTTAAGGGATGGAGTCAAGCAGCAGGTCTCTGGAGGATGCCATGAGGCCAGAGATCCTCAAAGAGCAATCCTTGGAGGAAATCCAATAACAGCACATACCACAGCAGCACACTTGCTATGCTGTCTTAACCCTTGCCCTATGGCGATTCATCACTGCTTGCAACCTCTAACATTTTCCACCACCATTCATGCAGACACATTAGTAGGATTCAGCAACAGCCTAAATCTTAGCCTTTACTCTGGGCTGCAGGAAAGGCTACCCTGTCCAAAAGAAGAAGAGAATCATTATCCAGAGCACCCAGGAACAGTCTCAGATGGAAAAATGAAAATACGGAGTTTGGTGCCCCCTTAAATACTCCACTTGGTAAGCTGCTTCAGGCTGTAGCCTTCACCCTATTTCCATCAGGAAGGACCAATCCCTGCTCACTGAAAATACTCTACTGATCATGATCACAGAAGTTAAGCTGGGTTTGAAGTTAACAGCTGTATGATGCTCTCCCCAGTTCCAACTTTCAGTGCCTGCTTCCCTGTCCCAGCACCCCCACAGCAGAGGCTGATCAGAATGTGCCCTAGACCCAGGTTATCAAGAAGCTCCCTATCACATTGCCTGCAGTAGCCCCAGTTCACTCAGACTAAATGGATGCTCGGTCAGCATCCCTGGTTTCAATGCCTGGAATTAGGCTCTGCAGATTAGGCAATGTGCTGAGGCTTATCTCTGTGTCTAATCACTAATAAAGTTGCAACCTGGTGCATTTGTACCGCATTTGGTCTTGCTCGACAACACAGGCTTTAAAGGTCATCTGCCTCCTCCAATCAGTGCTGGGTTTATTGCAGCGGGCATGCCTGCCCTGGCAGGTCCCACTCCCACCGGATGGCCACCGCCAGCAGAAATCCAATTATGGACACAATGGTCCCAGCCCGCCAAGGCTCCTGGGCCCCTCCATGCTCCCACCCCGTCGCCCCCTCCACAATGGGTGCTTTTGTCTCAGCCTCGCTATTATTTGGGACTCTCTTGCATCCCCGGACAGAGGATAAAGAGCCGTGTTTGGAGAAATGTTTATGAATGAAGTCTCAGATCACAAGGGTGAAGCAACACAGGGCTTGACCGTGGACAAAAAAGGTCACCATTTCTAAAAGCCATGTCGAAATGAAATCATTGAAGATGTAATACGCACTAGCCAGGAACGAAAAGTTATGGGAGAATGGAAGATAAGAAGTGAAATCCTAGTCCTCCCAAAACCAAGGGAGGTTTTGCTACAGACTTCAGTGCAGCCAGGGTGTCTCCTGGAATATCTATGCTAAGAAAAATGCCTAGCAGATCTTACTGCTTTAAGCCAATGTTTTGAAAAGACTTTACATCATACTGATTTCCAAAGGGGGAAAGAAATTATTTAAGTCTAATGAGAATGTTTTATGATTAAAAATGTGGCAGATAGGAGAGTAAATAGTACCATATGAATCTGTGCCAAAGAAACTAGATGAAAAATACCAGATGATAAAAATATAAATACTAATGTCAAAGAAAATGCTCTGTTCTGATCTTTAGTTGGTGCAATGAATATGTTATGCTAATCTCATCAAGAGGAAAGACCTACATATCCTGTAAGAGTTACAAGGATCTTCCTAACTAATAGCCTATAAGACCCAGTCAGTTCTGCAGTGCAAAACTCTGTGAGAGCTCAGGCAGCTGGCAAAGTTAAGCTCAACTTTTAAAACACCATCAGAGTAACAGTACTAGGAGTCTTGTTAACAGCTAAAATCTTTACACAACCAGGCCTACCAGGGACAAAGCCACCCACAAACTCTATCCATCATGTTGGAAAGTGCCTCTTTATGAGGCTCTGCTGAGCAGAAGAAGATGGTAATATTGTGAAACCTCTCTCAACTTTAAAGAGTAGAGGCAGACATGTAATTGCATCCAATGAAAGATCACATGGTAATAAGCAGACATGGAATAGCCAAGTATAAATCTCCCATTCAGTAGAGTGTCACATGTATAAATCTATTTACTAAGGATTACTCTGTAGTTCCCACCATAATAAATCATCAGGAAAATGCCTTGTGCACAGCTAGCAGAGCAGGGATTCAGAAAAGCAGGCAGGCTATTCTTCATAACGAGGCATTGATAACTAGCCAACCTGAGAGTTTGTTACAAATATTACATTAATTGCACTCTGTTTATTTGGCACGCTTGTTTGGGTACTTGGGGACCTGAAGTGGATTTTGTTACTTTTTTAAACTAAGACTTTTTCCTTTGCAATGAGAACATTGAAACACATAGACCATAGTGGTAAGCCAAAGTCCAGGGGTCCAAGAGTCCACACTAAGCCAAAGCCCAGGGTCCAAAGTCCATTCACTGAAGGAACTACAAAGGCTCTTTTGAATTACAAGAGATTCTCAATCAGGTCATAATTCATCACCAGGATTTACAAAAGAATGGTGTTCTGGCCTAGTTTCTGCTCAATGTGTTTTATGTAGGCTAATCCCAGATAAATAACTATTTTCTTGCATTATCTAGATCTTTCACTACACATTATGGGCTGTATTATGAAGATTAAGCACTGCATAGTCAACTAAGAGCCTCTCCATTGGATGCTCCAGCTCCTGGTTTGGCAAGGATGCCGCGTCACTTACTGAAATACCCTGTGTATCTATCTGCATGACTTGCCAAAACCTCTTGATAATCACCTGAAGTGTGTTACCTGTACCCTTCAGCAAACCATGTTTCAGAAAAGTTTTTGTTCTGTGCTGAAGAGCTAAGGTTAGGTTATGTTCCAGAGGTAGCCAGATAAGGAAAAAGGTCACATTCCAATACAGCATTTAATATACCAGAATCAGACTAAAAACACAGCCCAGTCACATGAAGCAGCCAACTGCTTTAATGCCATTTAACTCACTGAGACACACATCTGAAGTGCAGCAATACACTGAACATAATTTCAACGCCAGAACACATGGTGTAGTACAGCTCTCATACTTCTGGGCCTGCGGATGTCATGGAAGAAGGGAATACTGATGTCACAGAAATTGTCTTCCTGGAATAATTCAGATAATACACATTAACACACACTTCAGATCTTTCCTTCCTTCTGCTTCTGACCCCAGATGCCATTTATATGTTTAGAATCATTTTGCTGGAAATCAAACAACCCCCTTCATGTTCATGTGGTCATAACCTGCATAGCAGAAGACCATGAGCTAAATTCACCTTCGGTATAACTCAGTTACTGCATGTAAACAGCCTCAAAAAAGTGCTTTAATATCTTCAGTGAGGTAATACCTCAAAATCTGAGATGAGTCTGATCTACATGTGGAAAGACAAAGTAAACAAAGCAGTTCCTCTGAAAAAAGAGAAAATCGGCACCTTTTTTCTAGTGCCAACTAGCTTATTATTGCAGTCTCCATTGTGCCAACAAAACAACAATCAACCACATGTAAATCTTCCTAGGAAATTCCCCACGTCTGTTCTAAAGAAACTACTGTAGAAAACACAAGTATGTTTTCCTGTTTCAAATCCTCACCACCAAACTTCCACTACAGTCACTATCCCACCCAACCTGGAGTTCAAAAACCAGCTTCAGGAGCTCCTTAGTCTTCTGGCTTGATCACCGTGGGTCCAGAGGGAGTATTCGTGGATGAAAAGCAATGTGCACTTGCAGCCCAGAAAGCAAATCATATCCTGGGCTGCACCAAAAGAAGTGTGACCAGCAGATCAAGGGAGGTGATCTTGCTTCTCTACAACGGTCTCAGGAGATTCACCTTGAGCACTTTATGTCCAGCTCTGGAGCCCTCAGCACAGGAAAGACATTGACCTGTTGGAGCAGGTCCAGAGAAGGGCCACAAGATGCTACAAGGTCTGGAGCACCTCTGCTACAAAGACAGACTGAGAGAGGGGGTTGCCCAGCAAGGAGAAAAGAAGGCTCTGAGGAGACCATATTGTGGCCTTTCAGTACTTAAAGGGGACTTATAAGAAAGATGGGGACATTTTAGTAGGGTCTGTTGCAATAGGACAAGGAGTAATGGTTTTAAAGTGAAAGAGGGTAGACTTAGATATAAGGAAGAAATTTTTTATTATGAGGGTGGTGAGACACTGGAACGGGATGCCTATCCCTGGAAACATTCAAGTTCAGGCTGGATGGGGCTCTAAGTAACCTGATCCAGTTGAAGATGTCGCTGCTCATTGCTGGGACACTGGACTAGGTGATCTTCAAAGGTCCCTTCCAACCCAAAGTATTCTGTGATTCTGGGACTTGAGACCACAAATGCTGCTCATTCTAACAACAAATTCTGCTAGCAGATGCATGACCACATCACGAAGATCACCACCTCCACATCTGTAACTTGCAGACTCCTTGGGATCCTTGCTGGCTTCCAGTCCATGAAAAAGCAGAGATCTGGAAGCAGCTTTTCAGATTAGGAATGTGAAAGCAATACATGAAATGTCTGCTTCCATATGCTTATGCTACAGCCAAAGAGGGACTTCTCTCTCTAGAACTGTCCTTCTGGCAGTTGTCACCAAACACTGAATTCACACACACAATACTTATAAAATTTATCTACAGTCCACACAAAGCTCATCTTGCAGAACACCCCACTACATAAATCTGTACAAATTATGAAGACATTCTGGGATGAAGAAGCTGATAAGAGAAAAGTCTGCATGTGCCTATCAGGGCCTGATCCCACCTACTTTGCAAGGCATTTTTCACAGGCATCACTCTCACTGCCCTTTGACACAGGCAATTAACTGCTCCAAATCCCAGCTGACCTCACATTCCTTACCCACCTGCAATTCCCATGTAAAGATAACAGGAGTTTTCATTCACATTAGTTTAGCCTCTCTGTTCTGGCCAAGGAAACTATACTCATAATGCCCAACTGATTTCATTCCACTAGAGGATTAGCTTCAATCTTTGTTGCTATAGAACAAAAAGGTGAGCAAGAAATAACCATCAACTAATTACAATGCTTTTTGCTTTACAAAGGATACCCAAAGGTTTGCAAAAAACACCCCTTTTGCTGAACTGAATCTGCAGCAAATTTCTAAGCATGCATCAGACACACTTAGGAAGCCTTCCGAGTCCTGCAGATAAGGCCCAGGACTGAGGACCAGGAGATAAAAGCTTTGCTGCCTGCTCTTGACGCTCAGGCTACTCAACATCCAAACCATAAAAAAGGGGGAATAACACTACTTCTCAGGCTTATGAACATGCCACGAGGCCAAACTCATTAGCGTTTACAAAGCACTCTTGGACTCCTCATCTGGAGGGAGTTACACAACCATAAAGTATTGTTCATGCTGTTCTAAGGCAGAAAAGTACATATTACTGCAAATCCAGCAGTAGCTTTTCATGCACCAGTAAGGTTTACTACACTGTCTTAATCTAATCATAAGCACATCAGAACCCAGATCTGCCATTCGAAACATACAGATCAGACTTCATCATTGGATAAGCAACTGGGTCAACAATACACAGCACAGAACACACACACTTTTTCATTTATCCTACACATCTACAATTGATCTATTTGTACTTCCAAAACTCCATCGTTGTTGGGTTTCCTGCCACCTTGCATTATATCTGCTCAGGACTGTAACAGGTTCAAAACTCAGGAACTAAATCTGCTTGCACATTTTAAAAAGCTGAGGTGAGAAGGAGTGCAAAATTCAGGTCTACACCTCCTCCAGCATTTATCGAGGAATCTGGTTCCTTCAGGCAACTCTTCTGCCCACTATTATTCTGGGATCTCCTGTGCCTGCAATTCTGAAAATGTATTCATAACTAGTGGTAGACTTGCTTTTGACTTGCTGATCAAAATACAATCTTTATAGCTCCAGGCACAATCATCAATGCCGTGCTGGAGGGAGTTCAATCCAGTTCAATGAAACTGGCTGTTAAAAATAACAGCTAGCTCCCAAACCACATCTTTAGACTCCTTTCCTCCGTCTCCTCCTTAGGGCTGCTGCCACACCCCTTTGCAGTGGTCTCCAACTCCATCTCGAGCTAAGCAGCAATCCTTGATGTCCACTCCTCAACCACTGTGAGGACAGGGGTGGTATGAGCTTTACCTGAGCTTGACAGAAGCTCTCCCCAACTGCCCCCTTGCTCTCTACACTCCTGCAGCAGGCCCAGGATGCTGGCACTTCCATGGCCCCCCATGTCAGGCCACACACTCCACGCGGCCCAGCCTTTCCCTTTGGCTCTACAGATGTTGTTTTTGACAGAACAACCCTGTCTCTTTGTGCCTGATATGGTTTTGGTTTAAATCCAGATATGAAGTCTCTCATTTAAAACAAAAAGGTCAAATTCAAATACTGCCATCTGTAAACGTAACAGAGTCAGGGAGTTTTTCCCTTCAGATAACATTCCTTTTACAGGGCCATTTCCAAGCCTTTCCCAAAAATATCGCATTTGCTTCACTTTGAACTGTCAAATAAAATAAATAAATAAATAAATAAATAAATAAATAAATAAATAAATAAATAAATAAAAAAGGCCAGCCTTCTAATTTTTATCCAAATAAGGTAGAATAAAAGGACAGGACAGCTGATTTTTCATCGGAAACCTTCCCTGTCCAACCTGGCCAAAATGCTATAAAATGGGCTGAAAGGACAAATAGAGGCCTCTCCAACAACTGCATCAGCTGCTATTTACACGATCCGAGCCTCATCTTTCAGGACTCCAAGCGGACTTGCGTCCATGGCTGTGGGATCAGAAAGCTTCTCGCAGCTACACTGTCACAGACAGAAGGCATTCACAGCTCTACAGTGACACTTTCTCAAGTACAGAGTCCCGTGGCCAGGAAAATTATCTAGTGACCTCAGATACTTCCAAGAGCAAAGTCTGAACGATGTTCAGAATCCTTAACATGCTGAAAATGCAGAGCACCTGTCCTCTGAGCAGAGGATGCTCTTCAGATATCCCAATGGATCCCCAAAGCCGGAGATGCTCCAGATCACCTGCCACTACGCAAACTCTTGACCTGCTGCTGCAGAGCCAAAGCAAGACTGTGACCTGCATGCATCACCCCTATGGCCACACTCATCCTCAGCTCTCACTTGGATTAAGCTGCTACTGCATTACAAGTCTCCCTTTACTTAAAGAAACAAAACACGAAACCAACAACAAACCACACAGAAGTGGGTAAACATGTAGCTATACATTTAAGCACGGATTAATCAACATTGTTGTTCAGAGAAATGTGTTCTTAAAGAACAACTTTCTAGGGGAACTAAATTATGCTCCTAGGGTTAACAAAAGGATCTGCATGAGCCAGTTTCTCTTCCTCACTATGCTGTGAGTGATGGATGTGACTGAATACAACAATTCACTTAACCCTAGAGGATCTACACCCATCATTTTAGATAATTAAATAGCATGCATTTGGGGTGATCGTTTCTTCCCCCATCCCCACTGCTTAGCTTTACATATAGAAAACATTTAGCATATATGGCAAACAACAAACAGGAACATAATTTGTCCTTTCAAACTGGTATGTTTAACTAATTGAAGAGAGAAAGCAAAAGCTTGTGCTGTGTGGCTAGCAGCAAAGTCATAAAATGTCACTTTTCTGAGGTTAGCACTCTCACAATTATCTTTAATACAAAGAACAGTGACTCATAAATCTGCTTTTTCATAAAAATCCTGCATTAAAAAACTGCACTAAAAGAGCCCTCCCCCCTTTATCTTGGTCAACTTGAGGCTGAAACAAGGTCTTTATAAGCTGTGGGAGTGGAATCATTAGGGTTTCAATTCCAAATGAAAATTAAGGTTTTTAACTTCCCATACTACTCATACTGACAACTTTTCAGATATAATTGCCTACAAAGAGCTACTGCAGTCTTATCACCCTGCTAATGATTCAGTGATACTCGGGCAAATAAATCCTCCCTACAAATTTCACTTCGCAAATTGGAATAAAAGCCCAAGATGTTTAAGAAACATAGGGCTCACCCCCAGGAGTGACTCTGATAACTTTTCAATCAGGACTTGTTAGGAGGTACCAAATTATCAGCATCAGAGTAAACAAGGGATCAGGTAAGAATTTGATTGGAAAGAGGAAAGGTGTTTTCAGCAATTATAGCAAAGACACCGCTGATTTGCAGTGACACAGGGAGCAATGTGACAACAAGAACTCATTCACTTCACAGCTGTGATTCTTCACCTCAGCCAAAACTGCACAAGGCTCCCAGATAAACTGTATTTTAAATACACATCTATACTATAATACTTAATTGGGCAATGCAGATAGGATAAGATGAAATAATAATAAACTGTCCCCAGTCTCTGAAAAACACTGAGGTTACCTATCTCTGCCACAGCAGCAGCATCGCCCTGCACTTGTCTCTGTGAAGAGGCAAACACTGCTCTTTATATCTTACTCTGCTTCTTGTCTTCTCATTTTGGAGAATAATTATTATTTGACAAGTTCTTATTTTGACAGTCAACTGAAGACTGTTCATACTTCATCATCATGATTCCAAGAAGTATATACAGCACAGAAGGAAGCACCCAGTGCGTAAAGTGCTTGTATCCCAGTGAAGTTGAAACAAATTTGAAGCAACTCCAAAACTGGGAATTAGAAATGTCTGGAGTTAGTATAAATGCTGCTCCTTCCTTGCTAGCTCATTATAACTCAAAATCTGTGCTGTTTGTTATCACTGGTATCATAGCAATGGTTAGAGGCCCCATTTGAGGTAAGGGTCTAATTCGGTTGAGCACTGTAGGAGCACATTATAAATGACCCAATGAACCACAAGGAACTTGGAAAAGACAAAGGAAATGCATTATTCTGGTTGCATTAAAGGAGAATCACAGACCATGTAATTTACCTAAGACTGCCTCAGAAAGCCACAGTACAATGAGAAAGCCACCAAATCAGAGTCCAGATTCCGGACTGTAAATTGCAAAAACATCCATCCTTTTGTAATTTCAAAGCTTACACCTAAACCAATACAGACTTAACTGATCTTGTCAGAAGAGGTCTGCATTTTGTTACAAGAGGTCAGAAGACAAGCATGAGAGACTTCCAAATAAACTGCCAACAGCTACACCAGAAACTCACAAAGAACAACTTTGAGAAGGCAGTTGAATACAGTCACACACACACAGAGCTAAATCCACATGGCCTGGATGACAGCGCTGCAGAAATTATTCTTTTTCCCTTAGTGGAACCTGCAGCCACTCCAGAAGATCTCCCACAGACAAAGTATATATGATCGTGTTTCACGATATCAAAGAGGAATAAACATGTGGGCTCTAAAGCTGATCCCCCCATCTTAAGAGGTAACAAGCTGTTAGGAGGATGAATAGGGAAAACACCACATACATTATCAGGATTGGAAGACAGGAGGGCTGCTGCATTGGCTGAAATACGCAAATAGTTTGTAGTTTCAAAAATAAACATCACAAAGAAATGAATGAATAACTGAAATAAACAAAGTGAGTCCACAGGTATACAGAACAGTAAAGGGCAGGTGTATCAGCCATCTGACCAGGAGCGAATGACTGACTCACTCCCATACTGGGTTTGAGTTGCAATCAGGAAAACGAACAAGGGGCCATTTTATCAGAGTTTTTCACAATATGCCATCTTTGTATGATGTATGAGCCACTGCTAAAGATCATATAACCTATAACTGTGTACCACATTCAACAGCAAACAAGCTTTTAACTCAGTGGAAAGGGATTAAAAGCTCCACAGATCCAAAGCATAGATCAAAGTTATACGCAGCTGCTGGGAAATATATAAATATGAGACTGCAAACCAGTAAGGTAGATAAGAAAAGGAAATCAGGAAGACAAAATAATACTATGTATCACAAAAGCCCTTTATGATTGTACATAAAAATAAGATTTTCTTATTACCTTTGTTAGGAGCTGAAAAAGATTCAGCATCAACCAAAATGAGTTATTTTTTTATTACTGATACTCCGCTAATATCTAATGATGCTACTCTGGCATAAAACAGTGGACAGTAGGTTGTCCTTGACCCATCCCACTGAAAACATCAACATGACAAAGGTAAATAGCTGCAGGTATATAAGCAGGGGTAGCCCTCTAGCTACACAAAAATCAAGCAGACTATTACTTAATAGGCCAGAGCATGTCCACTGTTGAAGATCACAGACATTAGGGACTTCCTCTGAATAAAAGGCTAAAGTAAGTGTAAAGAGCCCAAGTCTTAACTCCATTCAAGTTGAACAGTGTTCCTGCAGTGACTGGGCACTGAGATGTACCACACCACTAAACAGTCCATGGCCTGATGCAAAGTCACAGCCATCCTTCAAGGAACAGTGTCACAGGAGTGGCATTTATAGGCAAGGCATTATCAGTAAGTGCCACGGAGTGAATGAAATGTACCTTAGCACATAAAAAACTGCAGATGAAAGACGGTTGCCAACCCTCGAGAGAATGATTAGCACTTAATGGAGAGTCAGAAACCAGAAATGTAGGTTTTAATCTTGCATTTGTGATACGCAGCAACCTGTCTTCAAATGATCCAGGGTGGAAGGACAAACATTTTTTAAATCTAGTCAATCCCCCTAGATCAGAGACTGACAGCAAGCCTCCTGCTGCATTGGTTTCCATAGAAATATTAAGCTTTGGGGACTGGAAATGCTGTAAGGCTTACTTTTTCTTCTCTGAAATAATGGTTTGGGTTTACTGCTCTACTTTGAGTAGTCTTTTTTCCTGCTCCTTTCCTCCATGGGTCTTCTGCAGCTTCCACTCTGTAGCTCACCCCACCACACCAAAGTGGGGCTCTCAGCCCCATGTGGCCTTGTTTCATTGCCCAGGGAAGGCAGCAGCAGTCAGACAGGCCAACCAAACCCCCATGCAAAAGCAGCCCTGGAGCACCCTAACTGCCCTGGAGATCGTTTGAAACAGCAGCAAAGCATCTCCTCCTGCTTCCCAGGCCTGCTCCATCCATTCACTCCATACACTTCATTCTCCATCTCTCACAAACATCTGACTCCCCTGCATGTGAATGAAACCCAGCAGCAGAGGAGTTTGGGGATGAAATGGGGGGAAAACACAGCAGCATGCAGTCCTGAGTGTCACTGCGCAGAGCTGGGGAATCGAGCAGTCTGAAGGGCTTTCCAGAGCACTCCAGCTTTGATTGAACTAATTCTGCCAGCAAGCCAGAATTGACACAACTGCACAAGACAGCTAGCGTGTCACCCCTGTGACTGCAGTTTACAGCCGGCCAAAACCCCAGTGCCAAAAGCCCAGCACTCACTGCTGGTGCCCAGGATGCTGCAGAGAGCACAGTCCTCTCCCACAACAGGCACCCCAGGCAAACAGGCGACATCCTATCTTACAAGACTGCAGAAGCCCAGCGCAGATGATGAGTTAATTCACATCAGATTTAGGATTGCCTCAGTCTCACCCAAAGATCCCTGAAAGCTCAAATCCAACTAATAAATAACCTGTAATCTACTTCACAAGGACTACCTTTCACAAAGACCCTTTACAGGACTGCCTCTGAGCAAGGCAAATACTTGGCACCACCACTGATCAGAGACGTAAGAAGACAGTACAAGCTATGGGCTTCCTGAGAAGAGCAAATAACAAGGCAGGAAGCAATTCAAGGGAAGGAAGAGTATATATATATATATATATATATATATATACACCTGTATGCACAGCAACTGAAGTAACCTGGCATAAATGGCATCAGACCAGACATGAGTCACTAGAAAAGTGTTCAAAATAACCTGTACAGCAGCCTTCAATTGCCATGGTGATAAATGTTTCCTAATGCCTAAGAGCAGCTGAGCCCTGAACTCCACACACCTCATTCACTAACAAAAGCTCTCATTATACTGAAAAAAAAAAATGAAAATCACAAATGTATTGTGGGCATTTTAATCCCTCCCCAGATCAAGGGCTGATTTACACACTCCTGGTCCAATGAGAAGCACTGCGCTCACATCGCCATCAATTCAGAAGATGGAGCTGGTTTGCTTTTTGCTTCACAACTCAGTAGGCAGGGGGAAGATAGATTCTCTGAGACAGCGTTACTTTTTCTGCCAGGAGTTATCTATTTGCAGAAGTGGGTCAACTTTCTCTTGGTGGACATGTTAGTGTATGAGTGCCTAGCAGCGCTGCCTGAGAACCTCTGCCCGCTCCACGTGCACAGGAACCTCTGCACATAACTATTTATGGCAGCCAAGTGTTTCATGAATTGCAGTAGTTAACCACAAGGGGATGATGACATTTGGCGACAGGGCAGGATGAATCCTGGCTGGCAGACAAAAAGTCAGGTTAAAAACACAGAATGCAGAAGCAAACCCAGTCAGTTGTGACTAATTTGCAGGAAAAGTGGATATGCAGTTCTGAAACCCTCCCTGTTGCAGGCAAGCAGCATTGTGTGCTTTGCAGTGGGTGCATTAGGCCTGAGTGTGAGCATGGAAAAAAATTCAGCCTTCCTGGGGTCAAGTATTTTCAGTGTATTTTATATGGACTTACAATTTTTTTCACTTGCCTTACTCCACATCTTCTAATGTATACCAGACACTTGATAGCTTAAGCACCTTATCCCCGTCTTGCCTACCAGTAAGACCATGGTACACCGGGCCCCCAGAGCATCCCCAAAGGGCTGCCCCGGTACAGAAGAATGCTGCAGGGGCAGTCTGAGGGGACAACATCAACAGACCCTGACACATTACATCCGTGTGAGATGCAAGCAAGGCCACAGCCAGGTTTCATAGACGTGTCCAGCTTTGTCTCCACAAAAGCTCCTCGAGCTTTCAGATACAGTGCTTTTGTTAGTGTTCATGCTCCTCATCTCCACAGACACACTGAATGTAACACCTGCCAAGGATGCATTTTAGGTTCCCATGCCTGCCACTTAATTAGATCACCATTTAATTCAATCCTCAGCTTTATTTGATGAAATGCCTCCAGAGGACCAAATAATTTACATGTAACCAACAAAGTTTATTCCCCTCATTGTAATTGCTTTGACAAGTGTAAGCAGATAATTTCATCAAAGGCCCATGGAAAATTGCCATTTAATCAATACATTATTTTTTTTTTCTTTCACCAGGACAGCTAGGAATAAGATATTTCTATAGAAAGTTGAAAGAGAAAAACAAATTAGAACACACTACTATGGAGAATGTAATTCCAGATATGCCTCAATTTTGGTACCTCCGTTAAGCATCTTGAGCCTTGTTTTCAGGGACACCAGCTACCCTAAAGTTCACTGCCATGCAGGCACTGCCCCGCAAGAAATCAAAAGCTTGCAACAAAGATGCCTCAAATGGAGCACTCCACTGAAGCCCCTTGGATGGTCAGTGACCACTGGCTCCAAGAAGCTCAAGCCATACCCTTAGCATCTGAAACCTTAGCATTGATAAGCCTATTAGTAGAACTCACTGAACTTACAGCAGACATGGAAACGGGCGTCTCTACACTTAGTGTACCAGCCCAGGGCAGGTTTTCTGCCCTAATCACAACAAACCTGTATCAAGCAGCCTACACCACCAGCTGACTTTTGCGTATGAACTACCTGACAAGGCTTCCTTCCCATCAGCAGAAAGAAAAAGCACAACTAGCATGCAACTCTTCCCCCTCTAAAGCAGGCATAGTTGACATAAATCATGACACTAAATTGCCTTTCTCTATATGACCGATTAAAGAAGCCCAAGGGGACACAGACGTTAAAGTCTATATTGGAGCTATCTCAAATTAAATGGGATGAACCTCACCCTTTGCTTCTGCCCCTGCATCTTCTCATCTCAAAGGCCTCATTAATACATCACAGTAAATAATACATATATTGATTATAAATACACTAATAAAAACAAAGAAGTTTGGCCTAAAGGGTGTATAGAGAAGTAGAGAAATAAGTTCAGGGTAGCTGCATGTCCAATCAATACCAACCCACAGGGAACAGCCATTTCTCTTTGCCACCATTTTATCAGCAATATATTGTACCCCGTAGGTAAATATGTGGACATTTACAAGTGGCAATCAATAGAACTAGAGATCTTCCCACCCCTTCACCCAGAGAGGCCATTCTTCTTTCATTGGAGCAGAAAGCAGTGAGAGGCCATAGATTAATGTTTCTGCTTCTACAGCCTATCTATTGTACCCAGGCTTTCTTTTGGGCCTCTCTGACCACTTTTACCCAACTGGAATAAGGTCAGAGACACTGGAAACCACATAGACCATTTTGGGAACCCAGAGCAAATAGCTTCAGTGGAAGGTGAAGTTCTAAAGACAACATTCAGTTGATGGGAGGGGAAAAAAATTAAAGCCTGAAAGCCTTGCCTACATGCACAGAATTTTGTCCCAAGCACATCACCAGCTAGGGAGTCTGTATGCCTCCAGGCTTGCAGATGGATAAACAGTTGTTCCAGTCAGATCTAGATAAGGCCAGTGGAAGCCACTGCCCTAGCCTCAGGGAATTTCAAGTCACTCCTCCCAGTGTTCCAAAATACCTCAGTCCAGGGACATATCCTGTGGTACCTGAAGGCTTTTTTCTTCCCCCAGGGCATGTTAATATCACTCAATGTGATTGCCTTTTTTCTTCTTTTTCAAACTTTATTCTGGCAGGAAAGAGGCCATTGCAATGGCCCTCGCACCAACGTGGCTGCCTAAAGCCGAAAGACAATGTGTGCCCAGAGAGACTCCAGCTATACACAAAGGAAAGCCAAAGCACTCACAAGCACAACACAGTGACTGTGCCTCGATTTCTGTCCTGCATCTGTGGGTAAATTTACGGGAACTGTGAGATATCACTCAACACAGGTGCAAGTGGCCAGTTCCTGTCATGTAGCTTGGAAATGCCCCTGTCCTGCAGCCCAGATCCCAGCTCACACGAAGAGAATGCATACACCACTTACTTTCAGACAAAGAAGATTTCATCTTGGCTTTCAGCAGAGTACCCAGAGCTGCGTAAGATTAATGTGTCATCTAATATTAGCCCTTTTCACACTGTGAGTTATACTCATTACCTTATCTTCCATGAGCAAATAATTAATCATCAGCTTTCAAAAAGCCAGTTCATAAAAGTACATATCCAGAAAAATGAAGGGACGGTGGATCACTGGATGGGTTGGTTTTATTGTTTAAACTCATACCTCCAAAGGATTGCTGAGGAGAAATTCCCACTAAGATTTCATTAAAAAGCTACTTCCTTAACACAGTTTAACTGCCACCATACTGACTCCTTCAGAAAAGCACCAAACAAGTGAAATAGTCCTGTCAATACTTAGAAAAGCAGAGCACCATACAAACCCCAACACATTCCACTAACAGGGAGAGCACATTTTAGGACTTTCCAGCATCCAACTTCAAGACTTTCCAAGTTTTTCCGTATGCAAAAATGCTCTAGCAAGCAGCTCACCATGACTTGCCCCCATCAGCCATCTAAGGCTTTTGCTGTGTTCTTACTACAGACGCTAAATTCTGCTCTATGTCACTTTCAGATCAGCTTCCACACTCCATAAGAAAGTACATGAGGGCTGTTCATCACGGTATTAGCTGAGCTGGGTGAGCAGTCTCTGCTTTACCCACCAGTTAGTTACCCAGATCTTTAAGGACATGAGACAATAGCAAACCACACTGAAGTCTGCAACCTGGAAATGAAAGGCTACACTTTCTCCTTTTCCTCCCTTCTGTTTTACTGCTGGGTTAAATAAATAAATAAATAAAGTAATCAGGAAAAAAGTATAAGAAGGCTGAAATCTAGGCTACTTTCACGGGAGAATGCTCAGAAGGATGCCCGCTGCAGGGGCTCCTCCGCCACAGCTCCACCAGCCACCTGACTCACTGGGGTTGCTTTTCACCTTCACCTGCTCTGCTCCTCCACGCTGTCACAGCCTGAACAGAATTGGTCCCAGGCAAGCCCCCCTCCTAGACTTCTTGCTGTCAGTCAAAAAAAGGGCCTGATAAGCTTTACATTTGCATATGTATTGAGAAGCATTTCCAAAGGCACAGTCAGGGAAATGGCCTTTCTGAATACCGATGCTATCTGAGAATGACAACTATTCAAGTCATTCTACAGCTTCACTAAGTGGAGAGATCAGGCTTGTTTGCATCTTTACAAGGATTACCAGCTTTAAAAGTGCTGATCATATCTGTCCTTCACTCAGAAATGAAGAGATGCAGGTTCAAAGCAAAGGGCTATCTTCAGCGTTTCCCACAGAGACCATGTGCTAAAGGCACCCCAGAACCAGAACCAAAGGTCACATCTGAAATGCTTGAGCCCATACTCCTCCTTTCTATACAGGATCATGAAAAATGGTGCAAAGGCATGCATGGAAACATAAACATGTGCAGATGCTCTACCACCCCTCCATACACCTACCCTACATAGGGTAGGGCATGACTGAGGTAAGTCATCACTCCCCTCCGAATGATGTGTTGGGCTCATTCCCCCACACAGCATTTGAGGAGGGCAATAAGAACCCAGCTCTGCAAGCAGAGGCTTTCCTCTTAACACAGACTGGGCAAAGTATCCCACGGTGCCTCACCCCGGCTTTAAGGGACAGCTCAGAGTGTGGTGGTGTCCCAAATGCACAAGAGCCCCGGGTTAACATGAGTTCTACTGGCTTTGTCCTAGTCAGCTGTCGATACCCAAAAGAGATGTGATCCAAGGATCACAAAACAGAACTGCAAAGCCCTTCTGTCCAAAACAGTAACAGTACATTCAGTATCTACCCCGTCCTCTCTGGGCCTCTCCGGAGAGCAACACTTTTAAGAAAGGAAAGTCAAGTCAGGAACAATAGCTATTTGCAGATTTACAAACCAGATACTTCTGATTTACACAACAATAGAAGAGAGAGATTTAACAAAAACAAATCACCAAACGTTTAAAGACACTTGCTGCACCCTGCACCATCTGGTGACTGGATCACCCTCGAAACCAGTCCCTCACTACTGAGTGAGGTGACCAGAACATCTCCAGCTGTGAGTAGATACACACAGCTGCAGCAAGAGGACCACACACAGCAAATTCATGGATGAGCACAGTACCCAAGAACTGGGTTAATCAGTGATGTGTGCCCTCAGACCTCCTGGGGCATAAGGACTTGCCACAAATCACCAAAAAAAAGGCACCTGGTCCCACCAGGACCACCAAAACCTCTGGTCGCTGAAGGCATGGTTATCTGGTAAATACATCCTCCGCTGACACCAGCCAGAGCCAACCCCTGGGGCTTCAGCCCCCACTCTGGGCTTGGAGGAGGGAAGGGGTAGCCCAACCAGAAAACAGTCCTCTCTGGTTGGAAAAGAGGATTAAGAACATTAAAAGAAGTCTTATATACAACAATTAATTAGATTGGTGCCTGGTTTGATTCCTACTGAACCCTCCTGGCCAAACAAAGTAAGTCAAGTATTTGGTCTTGTTGGTTTCAAAAAAGAAGAAAATAATCTCAATTTTAAAAGACATTCCAACACTATTGTTTTAATGCCTATTAGATAACAGGAGAAACTTTGCTTGAATACAAGCTGTCAGAGGAGGCTTGGCATGACTTCACAGTGGAGCTTGTTCCCAACTTTAATGACTCGGCTGAACAAAATTGAGAGCACAGCGTCCCTTCGAGAGCAGTCTCTTCTCTACAGACCTCCCGTTTCTGAAGCAGAGTGTGACAAGCCGAGTTGCACCTCTCCAAAACTGCTTAGCCTTCCACAGCCAGCCTGCCCTGAAAGCCCATGGAGCTAACAGGTGATGCCCTGTGGGACAGACCTGCACTTGAGATGCCTTCAAAATCTCAGCCAGGCTCTTTATCAATCTGATCAGACTAGCAAACAGACAAGCCCAACGTAAACCAAAATATTTAAAGGGCAGGAGAAAGAGGGAGAATATGGAGTGTTTATTTAACTCTGAAAACCTAGGCTGGTTTTCATCAAAAAAAACAAAACAAGACACAAAGCCAAGATAAACAAACAAAACAAGACACCAACCCTCCAGATAAGGCTCTAACCCTCAGCCCCAGACATCGATAACACAGTCATGGAGCACACACCACACCGGGATCCTTCCCCGGCCCCCGGGGCTGCTCCTCCCGAGGTCACCGGGGCTGGGCAGGGCTGGGGCCTGCAGGGACCCCCCTGCCCCGGCATCCCTCACCCACCCCCCGGGGGACCAGACCTGCCAGCGGAGAGAACACAGAGCCGGGCGGGCGGCACCTGCTGCCCGCGGGGCTGGGGTCGGGGGATGTCGCTCACCGTTGAGGCCGTTGGGGATGCTCCGATGGTGGAGAGGCGCGGACAGGTCATCCATAGACCTTCGCATGGCCCCGGCCTTGCTGTCGCCGGCTTTGTGGTGGTGGAGGTGGTGGTGATGGTGGTCGGGGCTGCCAGCGCTGCCCGTGCTGGAGGTGCTGCTCCCGTCCCCCACGTCCCGGGTGGCCGAGCCGCCGTTGAGGTTGGTCAGGCTGGCCTGGCTGTCGATGGAGCTCCGCGAGCCGGCCCCGCTCCGCTCCTCGTCCAGCATGAGCACCATCTCCTTTAGCTCCACGTTCTCCCGCAGGAGGGTCTCCTGCCTGGCCTCCAGGTCCTTCAGCTTCTGCTGGTACATGCCCACCTCCTTCCACATCACGCTGGCCGTGTGCCTCCCGAAGCGCTGCCATTCCCTCGACAGCTTCTTGCCTTTCTGCCGGTCGTCGTCCAAGAAGCAGCAGAGCTCCCTCAGCTCCTGGTTGTCGTCCTGCAACTTCTGGTTCACCTCCTTCAGCCCTCGGATCTCGTGCAGGTGGAGCTGCAGCCGCCGGTTCACGTCCTTCATCAAGTTGCCGTGTTCCACCATTAAGTTCATCTTTTCATTCTCCACTTTCCTCAGTCTTTTCACCAGCTCTTCCTTGCTCCACCTCAGCATCTCCTCTTCCGAAATTTTGCTCAGGTCTTCCTTAGACCCTTCCAGGGAATTTTTTGCCATCATCTGTGCAGCGTTCGCTCTCGCACGGTAACAAATGGGTCGGGTTATTGGAATTATTTTGTTCGCCTGATTTCCTGGGACTAAAATTCACTGCAGCATCTCGAGGAAGAAATATTATAGCTCCCCGCAGAGCGCTGGACAACGATGAAGAGCAACGCCGGTGCGGAGGATCTGCTCCTCCACAGACCCCATAATAACAATAATAATAATACAAAAAACAATCCGGGGCGAAAAGGGGGGAGGGAAACAGGCGCTCCCCCCAAGGCAGCTTGGGGCGGCAGGAGCCGGGAGCCAAGCGCTCGAAGCAAAGCCTCTGATGGGGATCGGTCAACTTACCCCGGGCAAAACAACTACGCTGCGGCCGCCCCCCTCCCCGTTCTCAGTTTGATATCCTCACTCTCATGTCCTAGAACCACCAGGTGCAAGCCCCTGCACTACAGGACCCTCCTGGACAGCAG
>JAOEHY010030183.1:0-13245 GCA_025447955.1 Psilopsiagon aurifrons | reverse complement strand
ACTTGTTACTGGTCTCCAGCTGGACATTGAGCCATTGAGCACAACTCTTTGTGTGCGGCCATCCAGCCAGTTCTTTACCCACCGAGAAGTCCACCTATCAAATTGATGTCTCTCCAACTTAGTGTCAAGGATGTAGTATGGGAAAGTTGAAGCATTTCTTAATATTACTCTGTTTATAAAAAATAAACTTTCAAAACCAGAAGACTTTAATTGCTCATCTCATAGAAGAAGTTATTACTTAAAGACAGAAAGAATCTATAGCATTAAAAACTCATCTGTTGGTGGGATATTTTTTTTTCGTTCATTAACTTTTTATAATAATTGAGGAGACTTCAAACAAAGCCCATTTAATAATTCAAAAAAAGCCTCCAAAAAAATCCCTTTCTCCTCCTTGAAGATCCAAGAATATCTAAAGCACAGTAAATAGATTTTATCCTTGCTACCTATTACAGGTTGCATTCAACTAGACCTCGGTTAAAGCCACTGTCACTGAGAGATGATTTCCTCTGTATGCCCAAAATAAAAGTGAAACTTGCAAGATACCCCTGAGGCTTTCAAATTCTAAACATGTGCGTAAATTATGTGACTTTAAACTGCTGTTCAATGTTTTTATGATTTTCAAAATCCTTGTGCTATTTCACATCTGTCTGTGTTTTTGAGGCAACTGCACTACAAGAGAAATATATATAATCAAATACCAGTTGGGGTAGAGACAGACTTACACAGAAGCTGAAGCAGCTTCTGAAAAATGAGTCCTTGACAATGTCATCAGGACTGTCTGCACTGTTTTAGCAACTCACATGTCTACCTGTACAGATAAGCCGTGACCTGATTGGATACTCCAGTCATTAGAGCACACAATTAACCTTTCGAGAGCAGCACAAATAAAATTTTGTGAATATGCTTTAGTTTTCGGTTTGGTTTTTTTTTCTATAGAAGGCATGGGTGAAAGGAATCTGAAGCTCACCTTAATATAACGCCAAGGTACAGCCAAGGTATAATCTTTGACCTGAGAACTAAAATGTAGTCCAGGATTCCATCATTTACTGTGACTGGAAGAAGTTTTCAGGACTTTATGTCATATGCTTTCAAACAATGAGTACAGGCTACAGCAGTGACATTATCACCTTGTATAAAATTTCTGATTCTGAAGTCTTTTACAAGGTTAATATTGAATGCATTTGCAGTTGCCATTGTTTCTCATAAAAGCACTAGTAAATTGAATCTTAGTTGTTTGTTCAAGAAAAATGGCTTGTCTTGAACTCTACATCCATGTACTTTTAAAGCCTGACATGTTTATATATTGGTAGGAAAGAAGAGGAAGGAAAATTCAATGCTCAAGTGATTTATTTTATGTAGATATGAAAGAAAAACATCTACAAGATAAGCATGAAGTACGGGATTGACCATGGTATAGAAGTAAGTTATCAACTACCAATATTCTGTTCCCTTTTCAACTTTGATTAATAGCTGAAATTCAAGATAACGATATTTGTTACGTGAATTCCTTCTAAGGGATTTTTTCTGATCAAATATGGCACTAGAGTTCATAAAAATCAAGTAGTAGTTAGACAAAATCCATACGTGGTCATACTAACTCCAAATTTCAAAAATGAGAGTATGGAGGATTTTGTGTTCCAAACCATTACTGTAGACCTACACCCTTGTTTGGAAAGTCATGGTAAAGAAGATAATGCCTTATGAGTATTTATTATAAATTATATGACCAACCATTTTCTTTCCAGCTGAGGTTACTTTACATATGCTTACCTAAGAAGCCCAGTATTCCCTGGAATTTCAGAAAGTTACAAATTGTGGGCTGTCTCTACAACTGGAGAAGACCATATAAAGAGCCCCAGTAAAATGTTACTGCAAATGTGTATACTCTGCAATTACTGTGTGAACTCTAGCAAACATTTCCTTTTGTAATTTAAAAAAGGAAAACTACTGAACGAAATTTTGGCTTTGTTCTTACTCACAAAGAATAAAACACAATCCAACAAGATTTAAGAAAGATAAGACTGATACTCCTTTCACCTGGAACTAATTTGACATTTCTCTAAAGCTTTCTTTTATTTATTTATTTTTTTAATTATGGGTTTCCTTACTGTTGTTTTGGCTGATAATAAAAGATCACTGCATTATACGAAGGCTGCTGTGCATTTGTAATTCCCCCCAAACACAGTAAGAAGGGAAAGAAAAAGTTTTGCTCTTCACTTTAACAGTAATCACACAAAGATACGACAGTGCATTTGTAGTTAAATGCATCTAAGTAGACCTTTTTTCACTCATCTATTGCTTCAATCATGCTTTCACTTTTAGAAAAAGAAGGGCTCAGTGCACTCTTGTCCATATAATACCTTACAGGCCTTTTTTCTTTTTCTCTTTTATTATCTCTGCTCACTGGAAAAGAGTGTGAATGACCCAGTTCGGCAGTATAGTAATTAATTAGGATGTGGTATAAAAGGGCAAGCAGAACCTGGGCATGCTACCTGTGCTACTGCAAGAAGTACAACAAGCTTCTGATGCAATCCAATATCATCATTATTCCATTCAACGCAATAACCGTTTTTTCCTTTTCGGGCACTAGACTAATTAATTTGTTCAAATAGTATCAAGTAACTTTATGTTATCCTTCAATATTTATCTTTACCTCCACTATTCACCTATTTTGCCTTCTTGCCTGTGCCTTGCTTTTCAGGTGCCAGCAGCACTCAATGCCTTTTTGACATCTTCTGTTCATTTTTCTTTTTTCTGTCTTTGAATTTCCACTTCAAAAATTTACCCACATAGTACAAACAAAAGACCTGAAAACAGGATATAAGCTGTATTATTGTACCCAGACTTTAAAAAACAAAAGAGTTATTATAAAAGCTGAGATAGCTAAATCATACAATTGCAAGGCACTATCATTGCATATTTCATTCTATTCACCCTGCATGAACTTACACTGCCCCAAGTAAAATCAGACTGTCAGCTGTCCCTTTTTTGTCTGGAAAATGTCAAACAACTCTATCTAGTGCTGCATAAATGCAAATAATTTTTTAAAAAAACAGGATTTATGCCTTGAAGATTATAAAATGAGGAATAGAAAATACCAGAAATGAAAGAAAGATGAAGGGGAAGAGAAGGCAAAACGAACATTAAACAGAGAGAAAATATGAGACACATTTTAGTGGCAGCTGAATAGTACTGACAGTACTTTGAAATGAGAACAAACAGGGGAGTAAATAAGACTGAGCTGAAACTGGAAAGAGAGAAAAGGAAGTGGATTTTGCAGGAAGAGACTGATAAAGTTCTAACTCTTTTATGAGTATGGACTATGAAGTTTAAAGATGATTTTCGACAATAACATAGCTCCCAGCTGAGCCACTTTTCTAAGTTCATGAAGGACATTTCTGTCAGTTTGTCTGTGTTGGTCTTGATGAAAGCTTTTTTCATAAAAGCATCCCCCACTTTGCTGCCTCCCCCAACAAACCATGAACACTAAAAAGGCTATGAGTATTGCAAAGAATTAAATGGCATGGAGGATGACTATTTTTATTTAAATTATCATTATCTTTTACTAAAATTTAACTTTGAACCTCATAAATTCTGTTTAAAGAACCAAAAGCTTTCATATTCTATATTTTTCACCCTTTTCAGTTATTTCTCTCTAAACACGGGAATGTTGGTGGGCATAGCCAATGGCATGCCAAAAGCAGAGAACAAAACTAGCACTGCATCCATCCTACTCCTCTCATAAATTTTCAACCTAAAACAAAGAAGAAATCTATTTTCCATTGCCCACTTTAAAACTTACACCATAACTTTCTTTACTTCAATTGACAGATCCATAAAAAGTGCCATGTACAGAAAAAATGTGAAGAAACATTTTTTAGACTGGCTGCAGGCAACAGTTGAGTTATAGCAATCTGGCCAGTGAAGGCTACTGGGTGTGTTCACAAGACTAGAATTCAACAGGATAAGGTGATTCACTCACCTGCTTCTGTGACACGACCACATTTATTTCTAGAAATACTTTGATAATAAAGTGGAGGCATGAAACCCAAACAAATTCAAAAGGCTATCAGCCAACAAAGACTTCGCACTTCAAATTAATTGGGACACATGGCTAAAATCTCCTAAACTTAACAAAGGCAAAACTGAACTATAGGGACATGATTTTTTTTATCTTTTATCATGGAAAGCCAATAAATTTCTGATAATAAACTTCAGGATATTTCTCAATACTTTTTTCACATAGTAGCTTTTATTTTTTATTGGTTTTGCTTCAATACATCATATTGGGTTCAGTTAATTAAATTCATTGGTAACCTGGACTGCAATAAATCAAGTATTTCCATCATATCAAGGAGGTGATCCCTTCCCTCAGACTGATGAGACATGTCTGGGGTGCTGGGCCTAGTGCTTGGCTCCTCAGTACAAATGAGACATGAACATACTGGAGAAAGCTCAATGAAGGGCCACGAGGATGATTAAGGGACATCTCCCCTGTAACAAAAGGCTGAGAGCTGGGATTGGAGAATAGAAGGCTCAGGGTGTGGGGGTGTCAACAGCGTATATAAACACCTGAAGGGAGAATGTAATGAGGACAAAGACTGACTCTTTTCAGTGGTGCCCACTGAAAGGACCAGAAGGAATGGGCACAAACTGAAGTACAGGAGATTCTCACTGAATATTATTAACACTTTTTCACTGTAAGGGTGACTGAGCACTGGCACAGGTTGCCTGAGACATTGTGGAGTCTCTGTCCTTGGAGATATTCAAAAGCCATCTGGGCACAGTCCTGGGAATCTGGCTGTATGTGGCCCTGTTAGACCAGAAAATCTCCAGAGGTTCCTTCCAACCTCAACCATTCTATGATGCTGGAATCACTTCTTTTACTAGTGGTGCCAACCTAGTCCCACTTACCCAAAAATCACTTGCTGTTTCCTATACTTTCTCACCTATGCCTCTCTATCCTGCTCTACATGGATTTGTCACAATGAATTTTCTGATTGTATTTCTGAAACCCAGTATTGTACTATCACTATATTGTATTTTGTCTACTCCTTTGCCATTTTAACTGTGAAGTCTGTGCTAGAAATACTACATGTGGGGGTTTTAAACATATTTCCAAGCTAATTTGCAACATAAGACCTCCTACCTTAAAGAACATAGGATAATAATTTCTTGTTTGCAGCAGTGAATAACAGATATTCTTGCAGCAAAAAAAGTACATTTAGAATTAAAAGAGAAAATAAATAACCTGTTTTATCTTAAAATAGTAGATTTCCAGACATTCATATATGCCTGTATATACTTAGAATCCTAAAATGTAATTGACTCATTAATGTTTTGTCTTTTCATGCGTCTTTGCACAGCAACAGAAACTCATAGATATTCTCAATTTGCTAATAGCAACTGTTTTCTTCCAAAAAGCATAAAAAAAAATCCATTTAAGACACTACTGTCGTTTGGCAGTCTAAGAAACTTTGTGTTAGAACTTGCTACATGATACAGATTAGGGAATTAAGTTGGGTTACAATTTGGTTACGGTTTCTCTGGTCTTGCTTTTGTTTTGCCCAGGCCTTACAAGTCATCAGACTCACTGAATAGGATGTCTTGTATATATAAGTCCATGACAGACACATCTGCACATCAGTATGTACAGCAATATGCCCCAGTTATGACAAACTGTATGACAGAAGAGGGTTTATGCCATTTGAGGCAGTCAGTTAATATGCTATCACAAGACATACTTCCCAGTTTCAGTGCACTTTTGAATTCTTTCTACTGTTCCTCTGGTAAAAACTATAGAAAAGTCCTACAATAGCAGTAAAAGTATGCATCTCATACCTCAGCTGGCTTTAGAAACCAGACAGACCTTAAGATCCTGATTTTGCTTCGGTGGTCTCTAGAATTAGAAGCAGTACTTTTTCCCATTAGACTTCATTCAATCCGACTGCAAATTCCAGTGTCATCTTTTTTACAAAGTTGCAATATAACCATTAACATCTGCAAGTAGAATACTTGCCGCTGGACTGGTCAGAGAGTGCAGTGCTGACTAACTCTTCTGTTTGTTAGAGCTCTTAATCATAAACTATTGTCTAAAGTTCAGACTACAACAATTACAGATATGTTCTCATGGTTCATGTCCTTATGTTCTGTTATAGATCTTCTTGTACTAATCAGATACTTACTTTGCTACTGAACACTGAAAGGTCATTTAGAATTAGTATTACACTTTGCAGTAACTCCTCAGCCACTTCTGCTTATGCAGAACTGGGTATGATCTTAGGCATGTTTTCTCCTTCATCAAGAGCAGAATGCAGAGGACCTTTCCATACTCTTTGATGTAGAAACACTGCATAAGAATTGCTCAAATGCCAAAAGGAGGAAAGTAGAAGGCTTGGCTTAAATATCAGTTGGTCACAGCTGCTACCTGTTTATTTTGCCAATCTTAATTAAATAATAAATATTGTCTACTACTTTTATACAAATCTTTCTCGCCATACAACTCTTTGTCACCATATTTAAAACACAGGCTTCACTACATTCTCCCACAGTCATTTGAAAACAGGTAAGCAATAGCTACTCAAGAAATTGCTCTGACAGTGGAAACAGATTTGAGAAGCACAAGGTTTAACACTACATTATCAAGTTTATCTTAAATAAAGAGTTTAGCTGTGTTTAAAATGAAATAAATCACTGTAAAGAACATTTCATTTTTTCCTGGGTTTTCCTAGTGTAGAATAAGTAAATGAATACAATAAATTTCTAATATAATTGGAGTGCAGCCCTCTCATTCATATTTCAGATGTAACATATGACAATATAAGGTAAAATGTTAAAATCCCTATATTTTCATCTGCATTACAAGCACTTCTTCCACATTCATCAGAAACCTTTCCTGCACAGTCTGAACTTAAATGGACAAGTCTTCAATGTACGCAGGCCATGCACATTAAAGTTGACTGAGCAAAAGAAAAATCATTACTGTTCCCAGGAAAGGGTCTGAGGATGGCAGCCACTGACAAGTTAGCACTGCAACACTTGTAAAACAGCAAATCTTACTCTTGTCTGGTTCAAAACTGGAGCTGTGTGTGACACACATAAGCCAGCAATTTTTCTTTATGAAGCACTCATGAGGCTTCCACTGGCAAAGTGTGAGCAGTTACAAGTGTTACCAAGAAAGAAGCACATCAGTTGGAAGAAAGTATAGATTAGAGGACCACAAACAATAATTTCTTCAGGACTTATGAGAAATTGTGTTCGTTCAATTTAGAAAAAAAGAAATCTGAGGGAAATATAGCAGCTATCACTTAGTAAGTAAAATCACACTCAAAAAGGCCATGACAAATTGTCTTCTGTTTCCACTAGTGGAAGGACTAGAAGAAATCAAATGACTGCAATGACAGTGACCTTGGTTTATGAAGAAAAGCTAACTCTAAAAATAGTGAAGGACTTGAAAAGACAAGGAAATTGTTAGATCTCCTTCACAGAACAAGTGTTAGGCAGGAGGTCTGGGTGTACTTGGTCATCTCTCCATGCTGGCAGTGGCCTGGGTTGTTCCTGTGCTTTCAAACAGTCTTGCATTTCTGTGTTTCTTTGATATCACAAATTTGAAGCAGAAATATATACCTACATTTCAACACTTTAAAGAGAACTACATATTGTCTGGGAAGAAAAAAAAAATAACTTATCAAAAACAACATTCTAGAAACAATAACACGAACAGTAACTTTAGCCCAAAGAAGTAATAAACTTTGACTCACAAATGCAAATGCTGTTTTGCAGCATGCAATTCTATCTGCTCTTTTCTAACAGAACACACTATCTTTGTGTATTTTCATCTGAAAAGAAAGAAAAAAAGATTTATAGAGCAAAAAAAAGCATTTGTGTACTTACAAAACCAGCAAATGAACTGTTTTGCCTGCGATGCTCAATATAAAACCTCATAGCCAAAGCTGAAACTCTGCCACTACATGACTATGTTAAAGCACTTGCTGTGAAATCCTTTGTAAATTAACTGTACCCAAGATATTCTGAGCACTTGCCCACCTATAATTCCAAAAGGACTGTAATTCAGGACACACAGAGAAATCAGTTATGCTGTCCGTGCTAAATAGTCTTTTCAACACTTTCCAAACAACTCTCTCTGCACATTGTCCTGAATCTTTGAAACAGTTGAATAAAAGCTTGCTGGAGAAAACATTTCCACAACTAATTTATTGTTTGTTTGGGCATAATAGCATGTCATGAAACATTCACTGGACATAATTAGCTCCTTTACACTACTAATCCAAACCTTTCTGGATGTAAATGCTGCCTTGCCAGATGGCAAGAAATAGCATGATATCTCACCAACTGTGAAACTTGAGTCTAGGTTCAGATGCCAAGGGACAGCAATGGCTGTATATGACAGGAAGGATGCAAGAAGCCCCCAAGGGTAGAGAGTGAAGACTGCCAGTTAGATGGCTTTTGCTAAACAACACGCACAGTTCTTGTCTCTCACACAGTGAAGAGTTATAACAACATGGAGAATGCAGTTGGGTGGGAGACAAAAGCAAAGGTGTCCAGTAAAAGAAGAGGTCAGGTTAAACTGTACTCAGCTGACAAATATGGTCATTAGGAGACTACCACAGGTTGCTTATTCTTGTCTTTTTCCTTTTCTATACTCCGGCTTCCTTCCTTTCACTTCCTCCCGTCCTCTGTCTAGTCTGTCTGGTGCTTACTAGGGACAACTGAGAGCAAACCCAGTACGTGAAGAACTGTTCACCTAGATGTTCACAAATCAAAATACAAAAAAAGTGGAAAAACACATAAGATTTCTGCTAGAGTAAAACGGTGGAGATTAACAGAAGAGTATATTGCACTGCAAATCTGTTCATTTGCAATTCTGTTCTATGTTTTTTAAACAAAGAAAAAGCTTTCTCTGAACTATTTCATTCTGCAGCCTTACAGCTGAGGCTCTTTGCAGTGCTTAAGGGAAGGCAGCTTTAACTGAGGCAGGTGAGGGAACAAAACTGTAACTGAAAAGCATTATGTTTGGCTTGCAAACTAAAACTCCTGGTCAAACCACAACACTGACTTTAACTGGATTCTGATGCCAGAAATTAGAAAATCTAAATTAGGAGGGCAAATTCAGACTGAAGCTTCCTCTGAAAAATGCTTCTACCAATATTTTCTATTCTCTAAGTTTTAATTTTTTACGGTAGGTAGAGATAAAACTGCTTGTTTAAGAAAGGTAGCACAGCTCTGTGAGGAAACAGAGAAGCTGGCTGCTTCCAAAGGGCAGATGAGCTAGAAGCCAAGAAAGGAAGCACCATGGGCAGGAGGTCTTTATGAGGGTGCTCTGTTCCAGCAAATGCACCCAGTGAACTGGTAAATACAGAAATATAAAAGCCAATGTAAGACCTACACATGCCACCTCATCACAGATGGAAACCAGAAAAACATACTTTTCCAAGTCATTGCAAGACCTTTAAGACAACTAAAACAAACAAACAAACAAACAAACAAACAAAAAAAAAAACCTCTTAAAGTGTTTCTTTCTATCAATAAATAAAAGTTCAGAAAATGAGGTGCCAAAAATTCTGAGCAGCGTCAGCATGGCTGGCTCCTGGCACAGGCCTAATTCTCTTTTTCCCTGCAAGTTGCTGAAGTCCAGGTCTGCACTGCAGTTCACACAGATGCATGTTTGTATGCCTATGGGTCCACTGCCCACCACTATAATGGTGGGGCACCTGCATAAACCTGGACCAAATAATGGCCTTAGTATGTCTGTCTGTGAAGGGCTTATTACACCTGTGGTGGTACAATAATAATAATAACAACAACAATAATAATAAAATACAGGTTTTATACAAGGCCATTCTTTATTTTGTCTATCATAAACCTCCAAAACTCTTGCTAGAGCATTTCATTTTGCTTGTAGAAAGCAATTATTTCCTTTGCTTTCTACACAGCTACACCATTTAACTCACTTCCACATTTAATCCTTTATCTTTTCCAACTATTTTGTATTCTATCACTGAAAATATTTTTTCTCCAGCAAACCTGTGATGAAGAAGGATGTAAATTCTGCAGCAGCAAGTAAATTAAAACATGGAAATTTTTATACATTAAATATGAAGCTGGCTAATGAAATCAGTTCTGTACTATGTACATTATTTATTTTATCAAATTAATTTGATTCCAGCTGTTTCTAGGGTGCTAAGGTTTTCATATCAAAGACAGAGTAGGGCACTGTAAGAGAAATGGAAGGGAAGATGATGGTTTTTAGCTGAGCAGAGTGCATTCTGGGTTCTGGCAAAGGATCTGGGATATTGGGAAACACATTTTGGGAAATCTGGCTTCTTTGATAAGCAGGATGATAATTTAGAGTGCTTACATATAATCTGTGAGTATTCGGCTACAAACCTAACACATCAGAGAAAAGCAAGGGCAATTCACACTTTCTCAAGTCATTATTTTAGCCTGAGAAGTAAGACATCACTGCAATGGTCATATAGCATTTTAACTTTGAAATCTCCTTTTGATGTATTGTCCCCTTGGGATAGTGTAGTGTAACAGATGGCTATTCAATCAACATGCAGGATTCCAATCCATACCCTTTTATTTCCAGCTACACTTCAGAAACCAGTGGGGGAAAGTGTAAAAACATAACTGTTAGTCCTATACCAGGAAGGGTTGTAACATTCTACTCCTAAATTAATATAAATTCCCATAATATTATTTCAAAAAGAGTTCTACTCAGTATATACTCACCTTTTGCTTTTTTAGAAATATCTTGCAGCTGATACTTTTCTGCTCTATGGAGGCTAGCTATTTCTAAAAAAGCTACTTATACAGTTAATCTGCTGCCTGTCCATCCATCCTCCTTCCCAAAACATATGCTTTTCAAAATGCATTATACAAAAAATATGAAAGTCCCATTTGTTGTTGAATAATTGTTGTTAACACATTTGCATTTCTTATGAGGACTAATGGGACTATCAGAGCATTTCTCCTTTCAGAGAGGTCAGCCTCTTCAAGCAATTTTCAAGGACTTATAATCACTTTAAAAGGTTTCTCAGCAGGAAACAGATTGGCACAGAAATATATGAAAAAAGTCCACTGTGGGGAATAGAAGCTAAAGAATAGATGGACGCAAGTTAGTACATTTTTAATGTGTAATATGAATGAATGTAGTTATTTCTAATCAATTAGGATCATTTTCAGTGACCACAGAATGTATGGTCTTTGAATACCCTTCAGAGGAACGTATCAATGACATTAAGGATTTGGGGATTCTGGATAGTTGTTTATGGCGATTTGGATGAATTTTTCCCAATATATGATACAGAAGTGTATTTCTTTTATGACCAATTAAACAGAAAGTTTCTTGAAGAGGAAAATGGTTTTGTTTATATTTTTACAGCACATGGTACAGCAATAACATAACCGTATGTTACTCAATCTGACAGAATTAAAAGTGGGTGGATAAAGTGGAAGAGCTAGCTGTACGTAAAGCGTGAGAAAAGCATCATACTAAAACTATTTCAGATTATCTTGAAAACATGACTTGAAAGCTGTCTGAAAAATCACAGACAAACTGTGGTATTGGATGGCAGTATGTCCCACTAGGGGAGAGTGTTAATAGAACCAGGTTTTGGCTTCTGCTGCTGGGAAATTCAGTAAAATTCTTGTGAACTGTGGACCTGTGCCTTGCACACACACTGATTTCCAGTCTTCTATTTACATTTACAAAACTTCATTTGTAATAACACCACCTGAAATTGCTGGTTTGTATCTAATTTATGTACTTTCATAATTATTCCTTAATAAATAATAATTATTCAGCAAAAATAAATCATGCCCCAGTTTAAGCATATCTCCAAAATAGCTACTAAGATTATAACCAAGGAGAAGCCCCTCAGCTAACTGCTGAGCATATGGAAAATTATCAAACCTGAGATAAAAGGACATCTGATCTTTTAAAAGTTCTGCCCTTCAAAGAGAAAAGGGGAAGCCATCAGACGCAACTGGTAGGCACAGGCTGAAAAAAAACTGTGTATAGTAGAAAAACAGAGAGCACTTTAAAATTACAGAGACACCCTAAGCACAGTTAGAGCAGGATTCATGAATGTCTCCGTATTTCGGCTGCTGTGGGACTAATACTAAAAACTGTAAAAACTGGCAAATAGTTACTAATAAATACAATTTACAAAGAAGCTGCTTCTGTCTCCCCACACTACCATCAAACCCATGCCAAATGACAAGGGGGAACTGAAGGGACTGAAAGATAATTTTGAGTCTACATCTCAGTTGGAAGATCTGGGTGCTTTCCAACCTACTATTTCAAAGCAAGTGTAAGATAATCAAAAGCCCATTCTTCCGGCCATGGGTGCACAGGCCTCAAGGAAACTGCAACATCTCCCACACTAGATGATCAGAAGACTAGGAATACTGGCATGCCCCAAATTCCAGCTCCAATCTCAAGCTACAGAGCATCTAAATGGAGAGACATCAATTGGATAGGTGGACCACTTGGTGGATAAAGAACTGGCTGGGTGGTCATATGCAGAGTTGTCATCAGTGGCTCAATGTCCAGCTGGAGACCAGTAATGAGTGGTGTCCTTCAGGGATAGGTGTTGGGACCGGTCTTGTTCAACATCTTTGTGGGTGACATGTACAGTGGGATTGAGTGCACCCTCAGCAAGTTTGCCAATGACACCAAGCAGGGTGGCTCACTTGTTATGTTGGAGGGAAGGAATGCCATTCTTAATGGACCTTGACACGATTGTGAGGTGGGCTGATGCCAACCTGATGAACTTTAACCATGCCAAGTACAAGGTCCTGCACCTGGGTGGGAGCAATCCCAGGCACAGCTCCAGGTTGGGCAGAGAAAAGATTGAGAGCAGCCCTGTGGAGAAGGACTTGGTTGGCTGATGAGAAAATGAACGTGAGCTGGCTTCAGTGTGTGTTTGCAGCCCAGAAAGCCAACCATACCCTGGGCTGCACCAAAGGAGCGTGACCAGCAGGTTGAAAAACGTGATCCTGCCCCTCTACTCTGCTCTTGTGAGACCTCACTTGGAGTATTGTGTACAGTTCTGGTGTCCTCAACATGAAAAGGACATGGAAGTGTTGGAACAAGCCCAGAGGAGGGCCACGAGGATGATCATGGGACTGGAGCACCTCTTGTATGAAGATAGGATGAGAAAGTTGGGGCTGTTCAGCCTGGAGAAGAGAAGGCTGTGTGGAGATCTCATAGCAGCC
>JAOEHY010030182.1:22986-73010 GCA_025447955.1 Psilopsiagon aurifrons | reverse complement strand
AAGGACGGAAGGAAGGAAGGGAGGAAGGGAGGAAGGGAGGCAGGGAGGAAGGGAGGAAGGGAGGAAGGAAGGAAGGAAGGAAGGAGGGAAGGAGGAAGGGAAGGAGAGAAGGAGGGAGAGAGGGAAGGAGGGAGGGAGGAAGGAAGGATTGTCTGACTGTATTTACTAAGGTGTTGTCTGTGTAAACTCCATTGCTAATTACAGGTTTGTTCTGGAGGACAAGACACAGGGCTAATCAGCTCAATGAGGGGAGAGCTTAGGAGGTGAGTTTCTCTAGCTAGTCTTTGACTTCAATCAAGAAATGCCTGTGTTTAAATAAATGAAAACATTATCAAGCTTCAGTCAATGGTTATCTGCAGCAATACTGTAGCACTGTATTTACTGTTCCTGCACATGTCATCAGGGAGCTGGTGCTGTCCTGTAAGTGAAGTGTCAGTTAAAATTCTTCCTCATCTGCAAAAACTCACTTCTCCTCCTCCGTTCCCTTCCACTATCACGCAGCCAGAGGTGACCCACTGCAGGTACTCCCAGGAATGCGCAGCTCCCTGCTTAGAGGCTCCATCTCCCACTGGAGCAGATTGTTCAAGGCCCTGTCCAACCTGGCCTTGAGCACTGTCAGGGATGCAGCATTCACAACTTCTTTGGGCAACCCATTCCAGTGCCTCACCACCCTTACAGTAAAGAATTTCTTCCTCATAGCCAACGTATGTAGCCCTTGTTTAAGTCTGAACCCACTACCCCTTGTCCTATCAGCAAAGTCTGTGATGAAGAGTCCCTCCCCACCATCCTTATGGGCCTCTGGAAGGTAGCTATGAGGTCACCACACAGCCTTCTCTTCTCCAGGTTGAACAGCCCAAATTTTGTTAGGCTGTCATACAAATTACATTTAATCAGCTTATTGAAATTTCACTTTTAAAACCTGTGTTGGGTTTCATTCAAATCTAAAAATCTTGCTTCATAGTGTAATCTCCAGTAAACTCTCACGTTTTACCGATTTTATTCTGCAGTCATTTAAAGTAGCCACTGGATGGCACTGTAAACCTGCAAATCAAAACTGAATTCCTTTTCTACTAACACCCGCGTTAACATGTTAACAAAATCAGTGTAACATGCATTGCCAAGCAGAGCCCACCAGCTTCCTCTGTACTGGTAACTTTTGGTTTTCCACACCTTTCCCGAAGCAAGCCCGAAGCCCTGGGTGCAGTGTCAAACTTTGCCTGCTGCTGTCCACTGCGGGCTGGGGCCCTTGGTACACTGCAGGAGGCTGGCCAGCTCTGGATGGATGCTTCAGGCAGACAAAACAGTCACTCTGATGGAAAAAATGATGAGACAGGCTGTCTGTAGGGGAGTTTTTCCTCTCCTGAACAGCTTAGCATTAGCTTTTTCATTAAGCATGAGTTTTATGCATTAGAGTTTATGTAACATATTGGCTGCCTGATTGTCCTCATTATGCATATAGTGCTTGAAGATTGACAGTATCTGGCTTATTTCACACACTGCTCCCCCAACAGCATTTCTGTAAGAGTCTGCAGAAGATGGCAGAAGTGTGGATGGGAAAGGGATGAGGATGGGCACAGGAGCTAATGTGCAAGTTTGAAAATGAATATGAGTACAATGGGGACTTCTTGGCTGTAGCATTTCACAGCACTTATATGTAGATAGATCTATCATATCTATCTCTTGCTTCATCTAAATGCCACAGGAGACCCATCTCTTTGAAAAACAAAGAAAAACAACTTTTGTGGAGCCTTTTATCCCCTGAAAAAAATCTGATATTGAGCTCCTCCTGGCATTATACTGAATTTATTTGCATTTGGCAAGTGAGATGCCATTGCAGTTCATGGGTGTGATTGCTTTGCCAAGGTACCAGGTTTAACTGTTACATATTTTGTGTAATACTGACAATAAATTCCACATCCCTTCCTGAAGCAAATCTCTCATTAAAGTCAGTTTTTTAACTTTTCCACAGGTAAAAAAAAAAAAAAAAAAAAAAAAAGAAAAGAAGCAAATAACTGGGCCTGGAATTTGGAATTACCACGTGCCACGTGCCAGATTTTGCAGCAGTGACTGCAGTGAAGCCAACAAAATCCAAAGAATTTGTTTGAGATCAAATCTTTAGCTAGCGGTAAATAATTAATAGGCAATTGTTACTAAAAGAGATTATCTAGGGAAGCTAATAGCAGTTCAATTTAAATTCAAATGACTTTTTTTCTCTCTCTCTAATACGTATTTTAAACCACCTCTCTTTAAAATTAAGTTCATTTTCATGCCCATGTGTATTGGCTACTTGTTATAAAAGAGCCTCTCCAAGAATGTCTGAAAAATAACAGCTATCTTGACAGTTTTCAATGCATCATTCCTGGCTGGGAGTCTCAGAGGAAGAGAAACTAAACGATGACTGGATTATCCTTTTATCTCTAAAAGTGATCTTTCTGAATCAGGGTTGAGGCACTGGGAAGAAATGGCTTTGGATCACTAATATTTCTCCTATCTTGATTCCCTCTATTCTCTGAACAGCCGATGTCCCAGATTTCTACTTTATGGACAAGATTTCACAGGGCAGAGGTAGAAAGTGGTCACTAGATGAGGGGATTAGCATACAGGGTAGTGGTAGCCTTGCACTAACTGAACTCCTCTTGCAGAAGTGCTGGAGTTGCAGAAATGCACCTGCTTTAAAGGCAGAGCGGGATCCACCAGAATCACACGGATACAAGGAATGTAAGCTTGGATTTACACAGCTGAATCAGGAGTAATGCCTCCAAAGTAAAGGCACCAGGTCCCAACAAGTACCCAACAGCTCTGCTCCCAGCTATCAGGTTCCCAGCCATGACTGTGCCAACAGGAAGAGCATGTCTGCGCTGCCTGTCTTCTCCCTGCTTAGGCTTTGCCTTCTTCGCCTCCAGAGGCAGAGGAGGAAGAGGCAGCTGTAATCAGGACTTGATATAAAGGCAGGCCAGATGCTGCTTGTGGACCTGAATGCCCTTCTCTGGCTAGAGCGCACCCACTCAACAGAGACATGAATGTTGTATTTCTGAGTATGTTTCCAAATAGCATCACTTGTTTTGCAAACAGCAAAGTAAGTGCACGCCATAGCTTTTTAGCTTTTCAGAAAGAGGCAAGTGGCCATGCTTTTCAGGTCCAACTGGTAGAGAAAGGAACAGTCAGAGACAGTGGTGGGGCAATGTTGCAAGCCACTGAGTGACGTTAAAGATCCCAGTTTCAACATCTCTGAATAAAAGATATTCTGACAACATACCACAGTGTTATAACTGGCTTCAAGTCTTATATTTTTCTAACCTGAATGCAAGGTGAATTGTAGTATTCCTTAAAACACCCATCACTGGTATATTTTAATCACACCACCATCTGAGGCAATCAGCAAAATCACAACTACTGAACTGTATATATGTTTTGGTATTTAGGCAAGGGCAGGTTAGATGGGGCTTTGAACAACCTGGTCTAGTGGAAGCTGTCCTTGCCCATGGCAGGGGAGATTGAAATTAGATGACCTTTAAGGTCCCTTCCAATCCAAGCCATTCTATGATTCTGTATTTAGATACCCATTCTTACATAACCAGTGAAGTATTTCAGTAGCTTCTTGATGCTCTGCTAGGATGCTCAGTTTTTTCTAGAGGAGAAATCTCACAAACAAATCTTGTGACAGGGCACCTCACACAAAGCCTGGTTCCTGTACTCCAGTGTCATCTGCATATTCCTTAAAAGTCTTTGAATTAATACTTTAAATATTTATACTGTGTCTCCTTTTCCTCACTTTTGTCAGGAGCTAATGGGCTTTCAGTTAATAAATTATACCATGTACATTTGATAACTTCAGGAGTGTGTGCAAATCTGTGTTCAATTAGGGTGCAGAGACTCACACATTTCCTTCTTAATTGCCACAACTGAACAAATTCAATGGATTTTATTTGCCACTAAAGTGTCAACAGAGAGATTAAATACAAGGAAATTATCTGTTCAGGCATAGTTTTGTATTAATCAGCAGACAGAGCTCTTGCCAGTGTTAGAAGTATGGAAGAGATGCAATGATGGGCTTGTAAGAGTATATAAGAAAGCTCCCCCTTTTTGACTTTGAGTTACATGTGAATGCTTAAGACACAAAGACAGAGGGTCACATTCCAGCTGAGAGTTAACAGGTGTGACTTCCAAAATAAACAACTTTGACTGACATTGATTCCAAATTTGGCCTGTTGTTTAGATAATATTTTTGTCTGCTTAAGGGCCCAGAATACAAAATAACTTCACAAGGCAACAGATGTTCTCAGATCATCTAAATGCAATGGATTGCATAAAAATGTTATTCAATTCTAGAACGTAGGATTTTTAGTTATTGTCCTGTACATATACGTTGCAGGACTATACTTTATGAAATAGTGGGCACCTACAAAGAGATATAACCAGGGGTCATAGTAATACTTAGCACTATATTAATTTTTTTAGCAACATTTTTTTCGCTATATCACTGTATCACGCATATTCTTCGTGTCTAAAAAAAATCTTATTTGTCAGCACTCATATTAGAAGCCCCCAAATGACCTAAATGCCTCAGGAGCTATGTCTTCATGAGGGCCCACTCTTGCCTTCAAGTCAGCACAGATGAGGAACTAGAGCTCTGCTGTAGCAAACACGGTGCTGCCAAAGCTTACACTTCAGCTGAGCTGTGCAGTGGAAATTATGGCCATGTGTGGCTTGAGTAGGACTCAATGTGGAGCATATCAAGAGGAGCCTGGGGGTTACTGCTGTGGTGTCTTGTGTATTTCTATTTCCTTTCTCTTTTTTTTTAGCCATAAGAGTGAAAAATAATACTTCCTACAAGCTGTACGCATAGTGCTGGAATAAATATAGCCCTGATTGCATCAGAGAGTACAAACACCTTCAGAAGCTACTTGGGGAAAAACTGCATCCGTAGCACTGTCAAATGCCACTGGTCAGTCCTGTGGTAAAAACACAGAGCAAACTGGTGAGGCTTTCCTAGTAAGAGCAAAGTGTGAAAAAGTTTGCCAGGCTGTGAAATGGGAGGGAGAAACTGTTAGTCTATCACAGCTGATGATCTCACAAACCAGTGGTGCAGAGCTGTGCTTATTACATAGCAACAGAATCTCTTACAAAATCAGTTCTCATTTTTGCAGCAGATGCTATATGCTGCACACAGACAGCTCAAAGGACAGTCCCTCTTCCAGTGCTTTTCCTGTGATTGCCTGCATAGTTCAATAAGTTATACAGACACCACTTCTGCAAGGACATATTATGGCTGCATACCGCTGCTAATGGAGAATGCCCCTTAATTTATGACTTCTACCTTTAAGGCACTTTTTTTATTATTATTGAAAGCATTTATTTGAAAACTAATAAAGCATGTAAGTATTATAGTAATAGCTAAGATTTGTTTATGAGATTTAGGGGGGAGAGTTTAGGCTGACACAAATAACAGCTCTAACCAGCCAATTATTGTCCTTCCCAGAAGACTGATTCAGGAGAATATCACCAACTATTAATATTGAAAGACAACATGCCATGTCCAGTATATTCCTATGTCCACACTTGTACACATCTTTTTGCTAATTAGAAAGAGAAAAAAATATGTTTGGCACCTGAGTCTTTCTGTATGAAACCTGTCTGGTGCCTCAGAGGAAGGTGAATTTATATCAGATTGGCAGGTCATTAGGCTATCCTCCAGTTTACAGTTTCCTAATCCTCAGCACCTATAGCCTGGCTTAGTCCCTTGGGCCTGGGATGTTTTCTAGAGCCTTTGATAATACTGGCAGGTGAAATTCTCCTACAAAATTCTACATCATTCTTAAGTCTATGTGTTGCTCTATCGAAAATTTTTGCCCCTCCTTTTTGGTGCATCTACCTGTGTGCTTCTTTCTTCCTGTGCTTCTTACAGCAATTCACAACAGCTTTACGCAGCACAAAACAACTCTCTCCCTGTTTAAATGCTAGCAATTATTGCTCTTGGATGAGTGTAATTTATGGGATAATCATGCAGCTTTCTGCTGCTTACATTCACCTTCTCGCTCTTGTTTAGGAGACAGTCTTGTTTAGCTCATACATTCGTACAACTCATATATGAGAGGGCATATCCTTGACTTATCATCATCTGTGGTTTTTTTCACTTGACAGGTTGAAAAATGCATACACCTATTTTCTCTGATGGTTCCCTTATCACCGTGGGCCTTCCCGAGGCTATGTCTGCTCAAGCATTCAATTTTGATTCTGGAAGCAATGTTAAGGCCATTAGCTGTGTCCACATAAGGATGCTGTTATAAAAGTTGACAAGCTTATTAATCATAAATTCAGGAGACATTCTGCTTCAATCTTTCTAGGGTCTGCTCATGCTTCATTTATGATGTAAAGTGAGGGTTTGGGGGGAAGGTGATATATTTTTACATTAGTATTTATGTCAGGTAGCAAACAATGTTCAGTATTTTCATATCGGTCTCCACCTAAGCAAGAGCACTTAGCCCTTTTCCACCTGCATTGCACATAGTTTGCTCCAGAGTGAGACAATGAAAAAGTGCAGTTAGAGAAGTTCAAGAACAGGTGGCTGCAGAAAAATGTTCACTCTGCCTTATCAGTGGGGGAATATCACTGTTCCTTTGTCACCATATATTACCCAATATTACCTCAGTATCATGACACTATCATTTGGGGGGTAGGTAAAAACATCATATTAAGAAATATTTTGCTTGTTGCTCCATTCCATGAGCGGCTTTTTAAAGTGAAGCTGCCAAAATCTCTATTCCAGAGCACTGGTGGTTTCCAGGCTGCTGGTTAAATATATCTGATGAAGATTATGCATGTATATTCATCTTTAGATGCCAAACAGATTCAGTTAAGACATTTGTAACACATTGTATGTTCAGCCTGGACTCATGAAATGGCTTAGCAAAGTTGATTAGCCTTGGAAAAGTTGAATCGATTTCCATGGAGGAGGGAGGGAAACAGACTGTAACCTTCTGCCAGAATGTTGCTCTGAGCCCACCAGCCCAGCTTATGCCTGTACCCAGCCCTGGCTACAGATAAGATTCCTTATCACTTGGAAAACAACTGGCTGCAACTCTTATAATTGCATTTTCCTCTAATTGCCTACATTTGTTCAAATCCAATAAACTAAAAGTGAAATGCATTGAGGCAGAAAACGTGCAGATCAGCACCAAAGATAGTGAGAATGCAGTGGCCTGTGAACTGAGGCTTCTGAATTTTGCACATGTAGGGCAGCTGAAGACTGCAGGAGAAGATGTCAGATTTAAGACCACAGCATGAGAAGAGACAATACGGGTCACCACGTCTAGTCTCTGGATCTTGCAGACAACCATATCATAGAATGACTTTTGTCAGTTTATTGAGCTCTGTGTGCAGTAAATTTTCATGACAAAAGCCCAGGCTGGCACTGTTGTTTCAAATCCTCTGCAGATATTGCTTGTTAACTTCCCTGGTCCAGAAAGATAAGATTAAAAATTAAATACTCCAACCCCTCACCCTGCTCACCCCAGTCCAATCTCCTGTTTTAATTTCATTCTTAAATGTCACTATTGCCATTTGGCACACATCATTTTCTGCCTTTTCAAAAAAGCTTGCCATGTTGTTAGCTGACCTAGCCACATACCGGTGCATCAGAGCTTACCTTTAACTTACCTCCACATCTACAGAGTATGCTGTCATTCCACCTCAGGTGGAATCATTAACTACAGTATCCTGTCTGCCCACACTCCCATAACTGCTGATACCCCGTGGCTGTAGACCACAATTAATCTTCTGTGATGTTCAGGTACAGAACAGATACATATTTGATTCTCTCTATTGGGAAGTTGCTCATTAGAGGTTGTAAAATAAGAGAAAGGATGATTATTGGTGGGCCTTTCTTCTCTTTTCTTGTTCCTGTACTCTTTTCTTTTGCCTGTACTTCAGCTTGAAGATTTTATTTTTCCTTTTGATTTGCTCTATTTTATTATTTTTAAGATAATTTTTTTAATGCAAGTTACTTTTCATGTGCTTTTTTCACCTACTGGGCTATACCTTTGTCCACCAGGCTGTGCTCTGAGGGATGTCCTTAACTCCCCTTAACTGCAACTTGACTCAGATCTCACTAGCCTTTGTTTGACCATACAGTGACTCACATTATTTCATAGGATTTCACATATTGCTATCATACCAATAATAGCAAGATACATTGCTTTATTGATTGCTTGAAAAGTTTGATTTGTTCATTTAAGCCCCAGAATTTAAGCATCAATATCTTTCTTTAACTTAGAGCTTGGGAATTTAAAAGTCAAGCCATTAATTGTCAGCACTGAGTCTTCAAATATCTAGAGGGCTGTCTGCCCTTTTGTTTGATAATGTCTCTGAAAAATCCCAAACTGAGACACTGGTATGTGTTTCAGGGAGTTTTAATTAGATTCTGGTTTATCATTTGTCAGGCATACGAAAGTAAATGCTGAGTTTCTTCTTGTATCAGTAAAATCTGTGTAAGAGTCATGGATCTGGGATTAAGGCTCCACAGCAGCCTTGATTCAATTATTTTCTCAGTTCTTTTTTGCATCATTATTGTAATAGACTCTGGATGGAAATATCTAAACCCCTTCACACTGGGTCACATTGATTTGCAGTACTGATTTGCCAAATTTCATGAAGACTAAGATAAAAAGGGCTCATGCTTTCAATTGGAGAAGCATGCTTTTATTTTAAACACAAAATCAGGCACAAAAAATGGTAATTTGGTGTTTGATTTTATTTCTAAAATAAGTTTATAGTTTCCCTCTGGCTTTGTCCCTTAAGACTTTATGACACAACAGCATTTTGAAACACACTTAAGCAATAAGAACACAAAAGAGGTGCAGAAGCAATTAACTTCACAGTAAATAGCATTCAGTTACCTGGTCTTTATTGTGGCATGCAGAACCCCATGGAGCCAGGACACATGCACATTGACATTAACAATGCCTGGGGAGAATTACTTATTTTTAAAAATCTATCAAAATCTGCATATTGGCAGATTGAGCAGGAGGAGTCTGTAAGATTCTTACTAGATAATGCAGAATTAATGGTCTAGCTTAAATCCCATCTGTCTCTAAACTACAGGTGCTGTACTCAGTACCTCATGGAAATGCTTCTCTCTGCTCAGGACCCTCAGAGTCATCTCTGCCTTTTGTTTCCAGAACAGAACATGGATTTTCAGATTCCAGAAAAGTGGGTAACTACAGTGACCCACTAAATGTAATACTTGCACAGTCTTTGGAGGAGGTACTGGGAGTTCTGCCAGCAGACCGTACAGTCACACTTATTTTTGGACTCTGCACCCACGGATGTTTAAGAAAACCCTGCTAATTTGAGCAACAGCTTTAGGAGAGGCGGGGATATTCCCTCATCCCAGAGTGACGCATAGCCCCTGGTCACAGGATGCTTCAGAGAGCTGTGGGTTGTACTCCACAGGCAGCTGAACTGAACCTGCTCCAGGTACTGAAGTAAGTCTGTGTGGAATTGTCACCCAAAAGGCAGACAGACAGACAGAAAGAGAAAGAAAGAAAGCAAGAAAGAAAAGTATCAACGCATTTTGTGTGAAGGCCAACTGAATAGGCATGTGATGGACGCTGAGCTGATCTGACTCCTGTGAAGCAAGGCAAGAAACACCTCTTTTTAGATCAGATTAGATTTAGGCAAGGAGAATTCAGGCTCTCTTTTCTACTTTTCAATAATGCTGTTTTCTTTCTTATGATGCCTTCAAAATCTAACAAAATGACCTTCAAGAGCTCTATGAAAAAGAGTACCTGTAGCAGAGGTGGTGTGGCAGCAGTTGTACTAAAACCTACTCTTTCCAATTTGGAGAATCTGTTCCAACCTTTTTTTCAATTTGATTCAGAAAGACACAGACCACAAGCAGCATTTAGCAAACATCCATATTGCTATCAGGCAGGTACAGGCTATTTTATGGGTGTTTATGAATGTAGATGTGAATGATCATAAATGTAGTGATTAATAATAGAGCAGCAAATGCTTTCTACACTGCAGTGGTATCCTTCACATAATGACCTCAAATAAAATTGTAAATGGTGTCAAATCTGTCACCACACTGGCTGTTAGGAGGAGGAGAAGGCTGAGACACAGAGGCGGTGCACAGATGACTAAATGAAGCAGGACAGGGCTCTCAGTGTACTCATGAGGATGGTGGTGAACCATGAGACATGTCCATGTGCTAAACTGTCCTTTCCCTGCAAAGGAGAGGGAAAGCATCTAAAGCAAGTGGGGTTTGGTGGTACCTGAGAGAACCAGTAGGCACAGGATGAATCAGTGCTGCAGAGGACATGGGTGATGCTGCAGTGCAGAATCATGGGCTGCCTCTGTTCAGGATAGCCAGATGGACTGCCTATCTGTCTTGTGCATACACAGGGAAATTGTGACAGAAGTAGGAGCTGACAAACCAGTCATTTATGCATTTTATGGAATTTCAAAATACTCTTGCAAGTTTGTGTAAAAAAAATAAAACTTTCTGTAATTACATCTAACATGAGAGTCGCTCTGGCCACTGAATACCAGCAGGGATCGAGCCTGTCATTTCTAGTCTACACACACACACAAAATTCAATCTCTCTCTTTTTATTTCATAAATGAATATGGATAGTTTAAGCTAATCTTCTATCAAGAGGTCTACAGAAAAGAACATTGCCAAAACTCTTGTTAAATGAGTCCCTGCTCAGGCAGTCATTCACCTCCAGGTCCAATTCTTCATGGGTCAGGCAATCCAGCAGCTCCATGTGGGACCTTACTAAAGCATTCCAGGAAAGCTCCAGGGACATATAGTCATTAAAGGCTGTTAGCAGCACCACAATTAAAAACAAATTAACAGGAAATCTGAAAGTGCCTTAAGAATTGTTCCTGTCTTGTGTCACATCTCATAAATCTCAATTTGCCGTTGAAATTTGACATAGTATTTCAGAATAGCTGCAAGATCAACAAGGCAACAACCTACAGAGTAGTTAAAAACATACAAAAATTGCTTCCTTAGCACCAAGACCAGAGGCTATCTTTGACAGTCTGTGCGGCTCCCATACTTTTAAAAGTCTTTATATACTTTAGAGGAAAGGAACAGCACAAGAGAAGATGGTTCAGGAGCTGCAGTTGTGTTTGTAGTGAATATTTCTCCAGCATGGCTGTTGCTTTCTGCTGAACTTGAAACAAATTACACCTTTTTAGTCAAAGCATCATTCTTGTCACAGGAAAGTTTAGGTAGTCAGGTTACATAGTTTCTGCATCCTTTTTCAACCAGGTATTTATTAAGGATGGGTTAGGTACTTTCTGCATCCTTTTTAACCAGGTGATTATTAAGGATACCCAGATAATGAATGAAAAGGAAAATTTCTTCTGAGAGAGCATGAGTTGAACTTCACAGCATTTTAGAAAAGGCTATGCTTAGAGATTGAAAACGTTCCTTGTTATAGTAATACATTTCTTAATAACTCAGAGCCAGAGAAAATATATGGGATTTTGACTCCATAAAGAACATGAAATTTGCTTCAAAATCAATTACAAACCTATGCTGATATGCTGATAGGTGTCTTGTATGCTCACCACTTTAAAAGACAATGTCAGAATTTGGTTTTGCAGGAAAACAAAATTTAAACTTAGCATGTCAAGGCAGTTATGGTTTCATTAGGAGCTGGCTGGTATTTCCTTAAAAACTCAAATTCTCTGGAAAAGTAATTATGTGATGATCTCAACTTTCATTTAAAAACAATGCAGTTGTCCAGCCCCCCACCTGGCTGCAAAGAAAAGCTTAAAAATATTCCCAAGTGTATTCAAGAGACTCCAAACCTACATGCAAATAAAAGAGCCCATAGACAATAGACTTTAACATTCCAGGTCTTTGTGCACTCATCTTACAGGTTTTTTCAGGGCTGACAATCCTGCTTCCTTCAAAATAAAATCTAATAATTTGCATTGTCAAAGAACATCAGAAAATATAGCTTGTCATTTTTGTCAGCTTACCAGGTTTTTTATCATTGCTAATAACGCAGTTTCTCTTATTGTAGTACTTAGACTACAGAGTTCTTCAGCAAGTTTTGGGTCATTTTTTCCCCCTGCACACTTTTTGTTAATCCATGGAACAATTATCCACTACAAAGTTATCACATACATCTTACCTATTTGTCTGGGGTTTGGTTTTTCTTTTTGGTTTATTTATTGGTTTTTTTTTCCTGCCAAATTTGCATGCATGAAATTAATTTCTGCTTTCTGCCAGGCTGTGTTGACGCAGGTCAGTGTTTCACCTGCCCGGCTACTAAGAGCAGCCCAAAAGAACCAATCCATCCTTACAACACAGGGCAGGGCACCAGGCAACTTGGAGAAAAGGGAACTGAAAAGTGTTTGGACAAAGCCAGCCCAGGACACCAAATGACGAGGGACTAGTTTTGTTCAGAAATTTAGTTCCTGAGATGTCCAGATGAGGCCACTGTGGTTTTATTATCTCGATGTTGAGAAAGGAATTTGATTTGGTTACCTCAGAGTTTCCCGTCTCCCCAACTGCAAGCGTGCTCAATAGCCTGTTTTTCTGTTGGAGAACAAAGAAAAGGAAATGGTCATATTTTTTGTTTCACGCAGTGGTTACGGCAGTCATGGAGGCAGGAAGGGAACTTGGACAATGGAAGCTGCAGATGTGGAATTTCTTTTTTAAAACCCCATTGCTGCTGCTGTCTGACAGGCAGTGGAGGTACAGCAGTGCAATAGCAGGAGATGCTGTGAGACTGAAGCAGAGTAAGCATTTTTGTTTGATAGAGAGCCCCAGGTGAAGCTTTCCAGCAACAGCCTGACCCAGACTGTGCTGGGCTGCATCACAGGCATAGTTTCAAATCCATGGTGTGATGCAAAAACAGAGAAGGGTACAGAGCACTTTGGCTGAGTCACGCTGTTAGGAAATGGGGATTTCTGTGCTAAGAGGCTGGACCAGTCCCCAGCCAGTGAACTCTAATGCATTTTGGAGATGGGGATGACATTCTCATCCAAAAGTATCTGGCCAGCCACAGGGGAGACTGGCTACAGGGAGACTGTTTCCTTTATGTTTTGTTTTCATTTGTTACTAAAAGCAGCCTCCAGAAGGAAGAGCTCTGAAGTGACCGTGGGGACATGGGCGCACGTGTGAGCCTAGGCACAGGGAATGAGTTTGGCCACCAGACAGAGCTGCAGCAGGTTCCTCGTTCCAGCAGTGTGACTAAAAGGGAAATGCCTAAATTTGCAAACAGTCTCTAAAAGGCTTTTTTCTTCCCTGCAGAAAAGAATGCCTTGTTCAAATCCATTTAGGCTGTCTTATAATAGGTGCATTTTTAACAGCAACTGGGCAGACAACCCAGAGTCAGGACTTATGAGAGGCTCTGATTTTTGCTTCTCCACCTGCTTGGGCTGAAGGGCCACATTTTAGCCATAGGTCCCTACGTCACGCAAAGCCAAATCCAGCTGAGCTTGGCCTGCTATTGGGTTTCCTCTCCCCACAGAGCCACTACTCTGCCTACAGCATCAGGGTTATCTCTGTCTCTCTGGGGCAGCATGTTTGGGCTTCAGCCCTTTTCAGGCTTGTCCAGGCACTCCAGGGAAAGCAATACATCAGCTTCGAGACTGGCTTATTTTATGCCATGCAGCCCTGTTAAGGTGTACATCTTAGCTGGTCACCTTGCTCGGCTTTCCACCATCTTATGCTTCTTCCTGTGGTCCTGTCTCCTTTGCTGTTGTAGGACCCCACTTGCAGACGCAACCACAGGGACACATCTGCTCTCCCCTTCCTTCTCTAGCAAGCACAGCTTTATGAGGGGCCCCAAAAGACTGGTAGTACAAAGGGAGTGCAGGGATTGACTCTAAAAAGGTTGCTGGAGTGCCCTGACTCCCAGCTGCAGCTTCGTACATAGTCTTTTAGCATCTGAATTAGTGCAGGGTTTTAAGGAGAGGCGCTCTGAAATGAGGTGTTGGGGAGTGGTATAGGCATCACCAGATCTCTCAGGCAGCAGCAAAGCATCTCCATCACCACAGATCCACTGGAGAGGAAAAGTGCTGAAAGTCCTGTACTATTTGCTGCAATTTTCATCTAGATTAAATGGTGCCTGAAGTTTTTGCATATTCTTTTTAGGGTCCCTTTAAGTTTAAATTCACTGCATATTCCTATAACAGTACAATTTCTTTTCATCAGCAGAGCTAGCTTCAGCTGTTGTTGGGTATTATTATACCTCACTGCTTCCTTCCTCTCCCATCAGTTCCTCTATCCTGAGTTAAATGTCACTTACATTTTGAGCTATTTGACTGCTAGTCCCCCTGTACCCCAGAATAGCCCAGAAAGACAGAAAAGTTTAGGGCGAAAGGAACATCAAGTGGCACAAAAGGTTGCAGGCCCCCAAATTCTCACTAATAGATGTGTAAGTAGCACAGGATATTTAGGGCAGGGTAATTTGGGCAGAACTGTGTGGTATGACTACTCACACTTGGCTACGTGGGTAGCAAACAGTCATCCAAGGGGGCTCAGATGCCACTGGAAAATGTCATTGCTGCAGCGAGAGTGGTACCCTTTCTGAAAAGAAAGAGGCCTATCCAAATCTCAAAGGGTATATAAAAGTTAGTACTTTTTACGAGCATTAACTTTTTCTTCCCCCCGTTTTTTTTTTTTTTTTTTTTTTTTAAGTAAAAAAAAAGTAAGGACTCACAAGAAAAGTCTTTACCATCATTTTTGCAGTGTGCAGAGTTTTCTGGTGGACTGGTAACTACTTCACTGAAATCAAGAACATAAAAATAAAAATAATTGGGAAAATGTCCTTTAAATCTGAATTGAAATGTTGGCTTCTTTGGTTGCTTGTTTTCTTCTATAGCTTGCTTGTTTGTTTTTTGAAGTCACTCTTGTTAATTGTTCTGTAGCCATGGTATGAACCAGATAGCCAAGAAAGCTGACATGGTGAAGTTATATACAGCGTCCCTGTGACCTTTTTCCAGTGAAGATACATATCTGTCCAATAAAGCCCAAGCCAAATGACAGTGACAGCTGCCTCGTGGCATTCAGTTTGAATTGAACAGGTTTGCTCACAAGTCAGGAGCAAGTATTTCATTACAGTCTGCGCACCAAGACCAACATAAGCCCCCAGAAGTGAAACTTTCCCTCAGCAGCTATGGAAACTACCCCAGTGGACTGAGATGCACTTCACAGGCTCCTCCTTGTCTCCTTGCTTTGACTTTCCCGCCTCCTGCAAGCTGACATCCTCTGTTGGCATTTGCATCTTGATGTAAGCACTTGCAAAGGAAGAAAACCTCGCTTCATCTCACAAGAGGGATCCAGGGTGTTATGGGAACTGAGCATTCAAAGAACGAGAGGCAAAGGAGCATGTGTTTTCTGAGGAGAGGTACAAAGTTGCCTGCATGGGAAGATGCTCTTCTCTCAGGGAAAGAGCCTAAGTCACTGCTGAAACAGGGATTGCGTTATGTCAGCTTGAGCCTTATAATGAAAGGGATGACCAACACACCTGACTTCTTGTGGGGACTGCCTGAGGTGCAGAAACTGAACCTTTCACACAACCAGCTGGTGGTGATTCCTCCTTCACTGGGGAAACTGGACAGGCTAGTAGTGCTGAACTTGGGTGACAACTGTCTCAAGTATCTGCCTAAAGAGATTGGGCTGCTGAGGAACCTGAAGGTCTTGTTCATCAATATGAATTGCCTGACAGAAGTGCCAGCAGAGCTCAGCTTGTGCAGGAAGTTGGAGGTTTTGAGCCTCTCACACAACTGCATCTCTCAACTGCCTTTGAGTTTCAGTGACCTGACAAATCTGAGGAAACTGAACCTCAGTAACAACAGGTTTGTGCAAATTCCCCTCTGTGTTTTTGCACTGAGGAATTTAGACTTTTTGCACCTAGGGTCTAACAGGCTTGAAAACATTGCAGACAGTGTCCAGTATCTGGTCAATCTGCAAATCTTTATCGTAGAGAATAACAACATACGCATTCTGCCACGGTCTCTCTGCTTCATCACCACTCTGGAATTACTAAATGTTGATTACAATGCTATACAGACTGTCCCAGATGACCTCTACCTGCTGCACCAGCTGCCACGCATCGCATGGAACCCAATGGATAAAGGTCTCCACATCACTCACAACCCTTTGTGCCGGCCTCTGCCGGAGATCATAGAGGGAGGGCTGGATGCCCTCTACACTTATCTCAGGAATAAAAAGGAGCACAACTGAGTTTCTGCCAAACTTGGGATTAAGCCTGCCGTCAAGACTTACTTGTATTGGAGTACTTTCCTGCACTGGCATTTCCACTTCATAACGCCCTGGTGTCGAAGATTGTGGATGGCTTTAGTAAAGGTTGGAGGAAAGCAAGTATGATTGTCTTGATTAACTGCGTGAAGAGTAGACTTTCTAGAGATAATCACCTCTGCAACCTTTAGTACTGGTGTGCTTGGTTTTTTTGGGTTGTTTTTGGTTGTTTTTTTCCTAATGGAAAAAAACCCAACAAGCTTAGAATCATAGAATCATAGAATAGTTAGGGTTGGAAAGGACCTTAAGATCATCTAGTTCCAACCCCCCTGCCATGGGCAGGGACATCTCCCACTAAACCATAGCACCCAAGGCTATGTCCAACCTGGCCTTGAACACCGCCAGCGATGGAGCATTCACAACTTCCCTGGGCAACGCATTCCAGTGCCTCACCACCCTTACAGTAAAGAATTGATAAAATGTTTGCTCTTTGTTTGACAGACAAAAATTAAGTTGGCCTGCTAGAAGTGCAGAAATGTGTATTTGCTAGCTATTAGGTTAGAGAAATATTAATATAAATTGGATTTACTATATGTGATTGCTGTTGCACTTTACCTCCTGCTCACTTCTTCATGCGCAGAATAACTACTATATAAAGAAACACTGCTATCTAAGTGACTCTCAAGGAAAATGTTCAATTTAGTTTCAGTAGTGAATATATCCTGAGCTATATTAGCTCACAGACAGTATATTACTGGCCAGTTCGATACCATTTGTTGCTTACCCCACAGCTCTGTGCTAGACTCTATAGATTACAGGTGAAGATCGCTACTGAGGAGGTGATTTCCTAGTTTTTTGGACGACCCCAAACTTCCCCAAGTCAAGTCCCTAGTTCCCTTCATGAGACATGCAGCCTTTCCCAAGGAGCCCTCTAGGACGCTGACCATGGTTTATCACATCAGCCAGGAGCAGCACCCCCACAAAGCAGAGAAATGAGCATGGGTCCTTACTCCTTCAAATGAAGGTTGTTAGATGAAATTGCTCATTACTAGATGAAGAAATGCACTCCATTCCCTTTCCTGCATCGCTGCAATCAGAGCCATGGAGTAACTTTACACAGGAGGCAATACTTGTCTAGAGGTGAAATATTTCTTTCAGGAAAAGCAGCCTCAAACCAGTCATTGGCTTAAGTAAGTGCTTCAAAACCAAATACTTATTTCTGTGATTTTCAGTATCAGCCAGTAGCATAAAATTCAGGTCTTATGTGGTTTCTCATATTGATCTTCTGTGAGTGTCCTTCATCAAAGTTTTATCTTGTAATAAAGAGGCAGTATGAAAGAGCTGTTAACAATTTATGCAACTTGGTTTTTTTTGTTCTCTCACACCAGTGTAAAACAGAAGCAACTCTGTTGAAATCAGTTGAGATAAATGCTTGTAATGGCAACATAAAAGAGGAATGAGCCTGTAATTCTTGGGCTAATTAAGAGTATTCAATGCCACTTTTAAAGTGCTTCCTATCCTATGTCAAACCTCAGGAATCAATGATTACTTTCTAAAACATAATTTGCTCGAAATTATGGAATGCTGTGTAAAGCTGAGCCTGCTTCTAGTGAACTTAATGGACAGCCCCTGGCTGAGGGAAAATCTCTTCAGCAGAGGTAGAAGAAGCCTGGTAACAGCTGACAATTATGTAATTCATAGGTAGGTGCAAGCAGACACAGATGCAGCACCTTTGCCCATGCTAATATTTTAAGTGAAGTATTGAACGTTGCCATGAAGAATTGATGCTCAGAGTATGTTCCCCTCTGGGGCTATTTACCCTGATATTTTATTGCATTGAATTGTTTTGTGTATCATTTCTTATCTTAATAGAGAATTTCAGTCATATGACCAGGAATCACAGTTTCCAAGTGTGCAGTCAAGGACAAATCTTACTTTTCTAGCAAATGAGAAACCTTTTTGAGGGGCACATCTGCTTAAGCATTAAGCAAACAAACAAACAAGGCAAGTAAACAAACACCAAAGCAGGTTTTTTTTGTGACTCTTTTTACTTAATGTATGCTTCAAATGAGAAGATATTTTATGTGCAGCTTTTCGGACATTTATTGCACCCATGCAATGAGATTTATAGCAAAGTTCCAAGTTTTTAAATGAAGAATGCACCTAATAAATTAAGATGTGATTCAATTAGCGACAAGAAAGAAAGCTGCAATTATTTATAGAAATACCAACAGATAATTCTTGGAGGGGATTAGGCACAGATTATTAACTTTTATAAATGTCCATTTCATATCCCTAAGCCTGGCATTCATGTAAACATTGCAGTCCTGCAATAGTGCTTTGCAGGAAAATTAGATGCCTATGGCATTAATCACCTGATAGGATTTTCCATATAACAGTATCCAGGATTATATGACACCAGATAGCCGCTGATGTGATCTGACTAGAAGCGGTATGCACAGTCATTTACATGGAAGATGTCAGGCTGGACTCTGTGTGTTCATTAGGATACGACTACAGAGGGTAAGAAAATGTGTATGACTCAAGAAAATGGTCTCCAGAAAGGGGAATAAAAGGCAAATTTGATATAATCAAGTGCATCTGGAAAAGTAGATATAATTTGAAGTGCAATACCAATAATTTAAAATTCAATTGAATAATAATAACCTTTTACTCAAGCTAATAAACTTTTGTAAGCATATGAAACACATAAAAGCCTCTGCCTTCTTAAACAGAATAAGAAAATTCATTGAATAAATGGTACTTTAATGAATAATTCAGATTTTACCATTAGGAAGATAATTTCTACTGAACTGCTTTAGTCTTTCTTTCCTCAACCAAGATCCTTTCAAATATCTTTCTTGGAGATAGAGAAAATGATCTCACATGACTAAAGGTCATGATCTGAATTCTACCTTTAAAAAAGACTGTATATCACTGTTAATATATATACATATCCATAAGAGGCAAATAAAGACATATCTTTTTGCATCTGAGAGGAAGCAAGATAGAGAAAGCAATCAAGAGGCACAGGAGGGAGATGGAAAGCACAATGTCACACCCCGGCCCTAGTTTTGAGCAGGGCATTAGCAAAGAATTGGTGGATCTCAGCACTGTCATCTGATATTAGCTGCACACATGACAGGGAATAAAGGATCTGAAAAGCTGCAGGGACTGTAGTCATATCTCACAATATGTGATGACAGTACCAATTCTATGTGTATATTAAGTGATAGAATTTTGACGTATAAAATTTCAGAGAACTATACACAGAGGTTATTTGTTACTAGTACTCACTGAAGTTTTCTCATCTGAAGCTTATAATTTTTGATGCATCTATTATTTTTATTGTTATTGGTGGTGTTGGTCTTCAAAGGAATGGAAGAAGTGAGATTCACTTGTGGAAAAGGATACTCTCTTGGTAGGGTGACTTTTCTGTGGTTACTGCTCAAAGAAGCTCTCAAAGAGCTTAGAAAAATTCTTGATGTGGATGAAACAAAGGGCAAAGCACAAGAACAAAGTTGAAAGAATATAATCAGGGGCCAAAAGGTTGGGATAAATGTAGTATACAGCAGGTCTATACAATTTGTTTCCCAGCTATCATCAAATACACTGGTGGTACTTTTGGTGAGGTGAACAGATTCTATCTATTTTTATTCTAAATAGAAAAGAAAGCTGTATTCTGTGAAAAGTTTCAAGTGTAGTCAACAAACAAAGCCTTTGAAAACTGGAAGGTTTCCAGCTTTTGGCCTACCCAAAGTTAGTGACTTCAACTTTGAAAGGAAAATGTTTTCATCTGAAGTGTTGCTGTAACATCTTACTGGAAGTTAAAGCTGAAATGAGTTGTACCTGCTGCTCTGGGGTTACTGGGCAAATATGCTCTGTGGGCAAACTTCCTCATGCACTTGTGACTTCCCAAAATCTATTGCAATGTCCCAGAAACCCCATGGGACACCCATGGACACATAGTGTGGCAAGGAACACCAGCATGCACCAGCTGCAAAGACCAATTTCTAAGCTGCTCTGGGATGGCATTTCAAAACAGTGTTCTTCAGATTCCAGGTGGAAACTCATAAAATTTGTGTTAAATATGTTATGATTATTATTTTGGTTGAAAAAACTTTTTTTTTTTTTCTAACTTGCCAAAATTTGTCCATAGTTTTCTTCATTTTCATCAAGATTCCTTTTTTTTTTTTTTTTTCTGGTAGAACTCAAGAACAGTTTTCAGGTATTTTTACTATAATGATATGCAGGCTGCAGCTTAAGCTTTTTTGGATTTAAATGAATTAATTTCTTATTACTATGCTGTAGCTTCAGGAAGCCAGATCCTTCAGTTAGTATATTTAAGAACTTTACAGTCATCATTTAAGTGAAGGAGGATCATAAAAGAAGTGTTACATTGATCCTGAAGAAATCTGAACATGTTCTTTACCTTGCTTGACCAGCACATTACTTGAAAAAAAACCCATATCACATCATATAATTTACACAAGTAGAAAAATCATTGATACTTCAGGTTATGTCATTAACCAAAGGGAAAAAGAAGCTTCTAAGGCCTTCAGCAGATGAGAGCTAAATAAAGGTAAATAAAGACAGACAAAGAAAGAAAGCAAGGAAAATGAACTAAACATTTGGTCAGTATGGTTTCACCAGATACCAAGGGTAAATTTGCTGCAGAACCTTGAGTTGATAGTTCTTGAGTGATTCAAGGAGTGTTTCAGTCTGTCTTGCACAGTTCCATTAAGCATAATTAATAGGTATGAAAATAATTTTATAAAATTAACACTATATAAGATTTTTTTAATATTAAGAAAATAGTCATATTATATTATGTCACATGTGTTTCTACAGTCTACATATGTGGGAGCTGAAATAGTGACACACCTACAGCCAAAGGAAAACTTCTGCTGGCTGTATAGAAGGGCTTGCATTTATATGAGAATATACATATTTACCATTTTATATATGGCAATAAAAAAGATTTAAAGACTCGATAGATGTTTAAATGGGTATGAAGCTTTAGATACATTGGGACAGAGGTACACTTTAATATTCATATGTGGAGTAAGCTTGAAAATCCTTTTATAAAACTGCATAATCCTTTCTCTGTACAAGTAAGAGGCAGAATAATAATTATAAAAGATGAAAAAAGGAACACTGAAGCAGGCCTCTTTAGAAATGTATCGGGTTATCTGAGCACCCTGAATATCCCAAGAGAAAATCAAATTCATATAAAGATTTTTTTAAAGTGGGAATTACATAGGAAATTTTTTTTCTCCCTCCCAGCAATCCAGAGAAAAGCAGACTGCTGACAATATTACTTTTAAACTCTTCTTTCTCTCCCATACCCCCATTGATTCCATATATTGGTCTGTGGTGCATTAAAGGCCAAACCAGCCTTCAAAAAGCATCCCTCGTCACGGTCTTCTGCAACCCAGTGATCCTGACAGCGTCCTGCACCGATACACCACCTACTGCACTGAATAACTTTGCAGGGTTTAGTGGCAAAGCCTGAGATTTGTACTGTCATGTATGTGGAGTCACATCATGCATAGCTAAAAAGGTGGTTTCCAGTGAAGCAGGAAGTGTAGCAACAGTTTTAGAAAAGGTCACTGTAAATTATGCTGCCTCATAAAGTGAGCTTACCGAGGCAGACTGAAAAGAAGACCGAAGAGCAGAGCTTTATGTTTTCCTGGGGCTCAGAGGAGTTTCAGACACAGTAACTTAATTGATGGATAACCTCTTTTAATTTCCACTTCCCAGACATAAAAAAATAATAATTTTCTCCTTTTTTTTTTTTTGGATACAACTCTGTGAGGGAAATACATCCTGCTCCATTCTATGCTGGATCTGATGTCCAGCCTCTGCATCGTGGGTGTATACACAGAAGCAGCAAATTGCTTTTCCCCTCCTGCAAAGCCAGTGTTGACAGGTGAGGGTGGGTGTGAAAATGCACCAACTGTCCAATCCCTTACCCGTACACAAGGAGGCCAGGACAGGGGAGGCTGGCAGGCTCCACAACCACCTTTCATGAGACTGGAAACCTACCCAAAACAGGCTCCATGGTCACAGCACCAACCTTATGCTCCTGCCTTAGAGATTTCAGACAGTGGTTAACATCCAGACACAGTTTCTATGGTTGATAGGGAAAGACAGATGCATTACTCCTGGGAGGCACTGGGAAAGAAGTATTGCTCTAATGCCCCATGTTGTCACAGGGTCTCTCTTTGCTGGCCAGAAAGAGCCCCAGGATGTCTGCAGACTAATTTAGGCATCTGAAGCAAGGCCAGTGAAGCTGCAGGGTACAAATACTTTCCTTTGACTTACAAATGCCTCCCTTTGCCTGATCTTCCCTTTGCAAGCAGCATGCAAAGGAAACGAAGTTCTTTCTCTTAATACAGTATAACATTCAGACTTACTGAGAAGGGTTGGAAGATGTATCAGAAAAACACCAACAGGCTTATAACACTCTGTGCCAAATGCTTTCAATGACATAAAATTCTCACTAGCTTTCTCCCCAGCTAGTAAAATGCTCCACCTCAAAACCAGGGGTAAGCCTCTGTAGTTTTTAGAGGTGGCATTCCAAAATCGGCTAAAAAAAGCATTTACCAAGTGAGTTACAGCAAAATTACAGTAAAAAAATCACTTCCTTCTAGAAAACAAAGCTGTTTTCATTATATTTTCCTGGCTTGTTTTTGTTCCTTTTTGTTTTTAGAAACATAACGGAAGTCTCTGTATGTATATATGGGGGTTTGTATTGGTCCATGCATCTATTTGTATTTCCTCTATAGGGAAAACAGAGGCTATTAGTGGTTCCTAAATTGTTCACCTGTGTAAGCAAGTCCCTCTGGCATAAAGTAATATAGTGCCCTGTAAATGGCACTGATGGGAGATCTGAGGCATCCAGAAGAATAAACCTTTCACTTTGGGAAATTGATTCAAGTGAATGTGACTTGGTTGAGATAGTGCTTTTCTGTAGCCATTTTTGTGCACAAGTGTCCTGTATATCTTTCAGCACACTTACCTTCTATTTCCAGTTGGACAATAACATTGTAAAGAACAGATTGTAACGTGGAGTTCGTGTGTTCTGTCCACATACAAATAAAGTTACATATACCAACCTTGAATTGAGTTCATTAAAGAAAACCCCCTCTGAGCGTGTATGTGCATTTGTGTGTGCAGGTTTGGAGGCATTTGGGAGGTTTTTACAAATCTATGCAATGTTGTATCTGAAGAATATGTGTGAGCTGACTGAAAAGTAGCATATTTCACTGCAAATGAAATGCTGGTAATTTAGTATCAAAATAGGATTTAAAATATATGGTGGTAAATTGCGTTGCTTTTGGCTTTCTGGGACATGAGTTTTTTTGGGTGCTTTTAAGTGTTAGATATCATGAAGTCCATTGGAACTTTTACTAAGCAATGTGGGATTTAAAATATGGAAGAATTTGGATTAGTTTGGGTTATTTTGATCAATAATCATACAAGGATGTACATTCATTTTCTGTTAGTCACTAAAAGTTTAGTAGCTCTTGCAGTGAACTATTTGAAATGCATTTTTTAGCCCATCAAATAAGAAGATAAATTCTACACAGACTGATCTGTCTAAGAAAATGTGTAGATCTGACACCAAACTGACTACTTTTGGAGTTCAGTTTGGCACAGATATTTTTTGAAGGCTCAGACAATGAAAAAGTTCAGACAATTTTCCCACCCAATTGTCTGGGCTACTTCTAGAGACAGGGGTGATCCCCCAGGGGTTGGAGGACAGAAAGTAAATAACTGCCCTTAGTTACACTTGGTAAGTTTTCAGTTTCACAAAGCCCATATCGGGGATTGATTTGATTTATTACTCATTTGCCTCAAAGTTATGAATTTACAGTGGTTATGATGGTTTGTCTTCCTTGGACTGGCATGCAGATATTAAAGTGCATGGGTGAGAAAATTCATCCAGCATGTCCAAATCCTCATAAGGACTAGCCTTAGAGGAGGATATGGAAATTTATCAGGGACTCAGAATTCCCCCTGGTGTATCAGGGGTGTCCATTAGAGAGTCTATTTAATGTTCTTAGGCTAGGCTAATATGTTGCAAAGCAGTGACATTTCAAACCTAATCTGTGAAGCTAATAGCTCTTCTCAGTAAGTCATTTTCACATTTACATCACTTTAGCATAGCCAAGATTTGGATAAAGATAAGCATTGCTTTTTTTTTTTTCCTGCCAGTGTAGCCAGGGTAATGAGTCACCAAACTGGGATTTCTGCAACAGTCCCCACTCTCTCTGGTAACCCCCAAACCAGCAGCTGGCTATTGTGAGTAGGACCTAGGCTTGTGTGTATATTCAACAACAAATACCAGCAGAAATGCCCCATGTTTATCTTGCCACAGTTCATACCAGCAGCAGTATATTTTAAAATATCTAATAAATGTAAAGGGGGGCAAGGGGAAAACAACTACCACTTTAGAAGCTACTGCTGGCATCTAGTCTCTTTAGGAAGAAGCCAGGGCAGCTAAAGTACAGTTTCTTCTATACTAGCTATCTACATATTCTCATTAATTCTGTTGCCTTTTTCTTTTCATTTGTCCTTCCTTTGTTTTATTATGTTGTCTCTTTTCTATTGCTACCCACTCTATTTCTTTTTTTTTCTTTTGCCTCTTTGTTTCATATTAATGAGTTGCAACATTTTTAATTAAAGTCTAGGGCTTGACTGATGCCAGTTCAACCCTCCTTTTCTGAATTTACCCTCCAAAACAAGTTAATCATTAGCAGAGGCTTGTCTTCATCAACTACACTGGGGGATGACAACAACAAAAAAAAGGGAAAAGGAAGAAAAAACCAAATAGAATAAGTGAAAAATAGCAAACAAGCCTCAGGAAGCAGTAACTAGCCAGAAGAGCAGAATATACTTAGCACTTATTGGCATTTTTCTGTGTCCCTGTAGCTCATAAATACTCAGTCTCAAATACAGTTCAAGATGAACATTTATGTTAACCAGTTAGCAAAGCGCTATTTCAAATATTCAAGACATAGGGAAGAGTCTATATACAGCTGTGAACAAACGAGTCCTGTCCTCACCTGACTTATAATACAGAGGTCCCTCTTGGTTCCTACAAAGCTGTGAAAATATGCCTGCCTGCCTCACTCCCTTTCACCTGTGTGCAATACATTCCTACTCTTTGGTATCAGTCCTTTAAAAGTTGTAGCCTGAAGATGGAGCAAGGATGCATAGCCATGATTTACAAAGAAAGAGTAGTGACAACCACACAGCTCACAGAAAGAGGAGGAAAAAAGGTAAGATAAAGAAGACACCAGGATCCAGTAAAGAAGCACAAATTTGCTTGCCTAGTTTGGACTGACTCAGCTGATGTGCATGTGCAGTGTGAAGCTCAGCACTGCCTTGCCATGATTGTCAGGCAATTAGGGGTTTGGGGATGTCTTTGAATGGGGTACTCACCCCAACAAAGCAGGACCAAGAGAACTGCTCCTACAAGCCTCACCTTTTATTGAGAACAGTCATAATGGTAGGCCTGCAGAAGTGAAGAGGGACGGACCTGGTGTACACAGTATCTTATGGTATAAGGTAAGCAACAGCATAATAGTGCAATTTATCCACATTCTGGAAAGAATCAATCAGGGTTGAAAATAATGATGTTGCTTACTGCTGGATGCTTGAAGGCACAGCCACGTCCATGGAAGGTGGTGCTGCATCAGTTTTGCATTTAAGGGAAGGGTACGAAAAGTCTTCTGCCTCCAAGGACAACCTCCTGTTTCAGGATCCTGAAAATCAGAGATAGATTTGAGCCAACCATACTAGTTTGTAAGTCATTTCTCAGCCTGACACTACAAAACATAAATCAAACCACTGTACAGTATTGCTGGGTACATGCAGTTAGAGCCTTATGACATAAAAGCGGGCAAATATTGTGACTAGAAGGGCATTTTAATACATTATACTCATACATGGTCATTTGGTGTCAAATATATTAATTACTAAGCAAAATATAATAATCTCACTTTTAATGTGAAAATGATGAGGCATGATGGTTCAACATCCTAGAAGGCAGATTTCTAAATTATGCTATTCCCTATGGCAAGTGAAGGACAGATCGCAGACTTAATGGAAAGAGCATTTTTGTTTTCCCTGATGAACAATGGGATTTACGTTTCAGCCATCCAGCAAGGAGAGTTACTCATGATACCTTCTAAATTAGTACCACCTCATAAGTTGCACCCAGGGTATCTCCTAAATTAACAAGTAATACATTTAGGAATCCCAGAAAGGCTTGTTATCTCCTGTGTAATATATCATTAGCACTGTATGTAACTCCAGACATAGTGCGCACACCCCTTCTAGTGAAAGAATTCCCATAGGTTAAACAGGGCATTGTAGAGGTCCATTTCTGGCTTCCCATTATACTTTTGTATCTGCAGAGGAATTAAGACTAACTGCAAAAGAATCGTTCCCCTGGCCTTTCAGTTCATGTGCTTTCATAGCTATGGAATAACAACAGAATTACCAGTCCATTATGCTATCATTTCTATTTGATGGTATAAAAGTAAATGCTATATTCATAACCCCACCTACAGATGAAAAAGACCTGTCATTCCAAAGTTGGGATATTTGCTTCTGCATCCCAAGCCCTCCTGGCTGTTTTAGATACCTATGTTGCTGCAGTCATATTTGAGCTGCCCGTACACCTCTGTGTCATCACCCAGGGCAATGGCAGGAAACTACATGGGGAGAAGTATTGATCTAACAGTTCCCATTGGGAAGTAGGTGCTCATTGATATGCTTTCAGTCTGTCATGCTTTGAGATGCTGGTCAAAGGTGCTTGCAAAGCTGGAAATCAGGATATGTGGACATCTTCAGCTTTGTCTGCACGAAGAACTTAACCCACTGCTGGCAAACCGCATCAGCAGCTTGAATAGCTGGAGCAGCGCTCACACAGGTTTAGCCAGACCATGGAGATTCTACTAACAGCTTCATACATCCCCCCAGCCCTTGTCTGAGTTCCCCCACTGTTTGCTTCAAAAGTCTCAATGGTTGTTACTGTTGTTGATGCCAGTTCATCCCTTCATCCCATGTTGATGCCTCCATCAGTAGAGGACTGCTGGCAGCAGGAAAGCTGTTTCTAGGCGAACTGGATCTCTGCAAGCATTTGCTGTAACAAAGATGCCTGAGACAGTGCCTGGTGCTCTCTGGCTGGGGTTACAGTCATTCCGTATTTCCCTGAGGCAGTTCCCTCCGCTGCCTTTCCAGCAGAGACCTCACTGAAGTTCACTACTTTCCCTCAGCAGGTGTAGGGCACAGCAAATGCTGAATCTTCTGACTTCAGAAGGAACATTTATTTAGTTTTTATTGTGCTGGCTAGAATAACTTTCACCTGTGAGCTTTTAATACTGTTCTCAACTGTAGCTAACAAGCACAGCAGAAAGATGCCCATCATCTTGGAAATCGGTGGCCAAGAATTTGCACAATAGGAAGTTGGGTTTTTTTCAGACTCACAAGAAGACATATATTATATTTCTTTCTGGAGGTATCTTCCAGCTGCTCAGTGAGGTAACAAAGAAACAAAGCTATCTACAGACTCTCTGCTACTTCTCTTGTGAGCTGCCATCATTTGCATTATAAACATTTTAACAAAGATACATTGAGCTAAATTTAACCCCACGACTTTGATGAGTTTAGTCCAGTGACTGCGGAGGAAAATACAGAGCTCAGTCTTGTTTTTGGTTAAGCTCATGAGTACAAAGAACTCTCTCAAAAACTGCCACTGTGGGACCTCTGCCAGCAGAGGCCAATGACCAAATAATGGGAACTTGTTATCACTCTTTGATTATAAGTATCTGTTGGCTAAATATGCACAAAACTAGAACCTCTTATTTTTAACAGATAATCTTGATGCATCTGTTTTCAAAGAACAAAGTTTCCACTCTCCATTTTTGAAGGTCCCACTAACTCACTTAAATATGGTAGATTGAACTCCAGAATGACTAAATTTGATTTGTAATGAGAATCAGATCAACAGATTTTTCTTATCTCATCTATGTGAATTAGGAGTCTCAGTCAACTCTGAGTTGACTCTTACAAACTCCCAGGATTCAATTTCCTGAGTAGGAGACAGTATAGATTAGTTTGATTTATAATAAATTTTAACCCTCCCAAGGTGGCTGCCAGGAGGAGGAGATCTTAAAATATAGGAGTCAGATACTAAGGTTAATAATTAATGTGAAGCCTCCAGATCTTATAGCTATTCCAATCTAAAGTAATCATATAGAGTGCCAAGAAGCCAAAAAGAGGCAGAAAGTAAGTCACAGGAAATACATCCTTGATGGGGCCTGCATGTCCTAAGGCAGTGATTCAGGTACTTTAGCCATGGAATGTGTGTTTATTCATTACCAGTAGAGACTGGGATTCATATTTTGAACTCATGTAGAAGCTGACTTCCATTCTTGGAACTCATCTCTCTTCAAAGCAAACACCTCATCACCAGTTTTACCCTTTTCCGAAATTCAAATTTAGACCCTTGATTGCAAAGATAAGGTCTGCAACATGAAGCATCTCTGGCCCAGACCATTTAGTTCCAAAAGACTATTCTTCCATGCACTGTTAATGAGCCTAGGAACAGTAGCAAAGCACATAGAGGACAACTTGGAAGTCTGCAAATTAACAGGGAACTGAAGTTCAACACTTAAAGCAGACAAACTGCAGGAATTCTGTTGCACATGTGCAAAATGAATAGGTGCCTGAGCAATGGTCTAATGGCAAAAATTAGTAGATGCTGGAGTATGTCAAGAACAGCCTTTTTCCTACAAAGTTTCAGAAGGGGAATGTCCTAGTATGGGTTTTTTTTTTTTAAAATGGGACCTATTAAATACACCACCACCTGGGCTCATGAAGTTAGACTATCCATCCTGCAAAATGTCCTTAGGGAGTAAGTTGAGCATCCAGGGGGATGTCATAGGACAGGGCATCACTTTATCTAAAGTCCATTCCTACACTGCCATGTAGGACATGTTTGTAGAAAACTGTTTTAAAAAGTAAGCATGCTTGAGTAAAGGCTAAAAAGCATTACCTGCATAAACATGGATGTGTGGATTACTGACTTAAATCCACCAGAATTGTGTATAGTGTGGCTACACCTGTATTTTATGGGTTCTGTCAGGTTCAATCTTTAGAAATGAGTTTTTAGATCCAAGATGAAAGGCATTATAAAAATTCATGGTATTGATTAGACTTTTCTGTTATAATTGCTTCAGAAAATATAATGTATAAAGGTATTCAGAGATGTAATGAACACTGTGAAAAGAACTGTGTATAAAAATATGGATCAAAACTGACATTAGATTTCCACGAGTAACAGAAAGCCCTTTTACAAGGTGATAGAAATGCCTTGTAGAAAAGGGATTGGATAGCAGCCATTTGGTTGCTTACACATTCACGATACATGTCTCCCTGATGGACTGCTTTATAGTGAACTGATCCTTCACAACTGCCTGAGCACGGGGTCCTGCTATGCCAAGAGAAAGAAAAACTGCTTTTAACGGGCACTCGTGAAACAGAAATGTTTTTTCAGGAGGCCTGTATACACATTTGGGAACAAAGGCTGGGCCGGAGGAAAGGCTGGGTTTCATCCTGCCCTCCTCAGATCAGTGCTACATTGGGGATGTCAGATTTGCTGCCTATCTCTGCATCAGAGCAGAGTTTGCTTTCACAGAGGAGTATGCGGCAGATGGCACTGTTGCTTTAGCAGTCCTGCATCAGCCTCTTTTTTAACCTTTGTAAGAAGTCCCAAGTAAATTTTTCCTGCCTCCTTTTGTGGGATTTTACCCCATTCTCTGTGACCAGGTCAATCCACACCTGAGCACAATGCTGCAGCACCCGGGTCCCTTGGTGTGAGCATCTCCATCTGGGCAGCCCCACATCCACCCCACTCCTTGCTTAAGACCACACTAACTCCTGGCAGTTGCTTTATGTAGGGAAAATCTTATATTTGCATAATAATTTATTCCCATTGGTTCCCTTGTATGCCCAATTTAATTAGTTTGTAACATTTCAGTGGTGTTTTTCTCAGATGTTAATAGCATGTTGGGGAAGCTGAGCACGTTTCTGCCATGTCTTTTCTCTTGCAGTGCACACAGACTTTTATCTAACTTCGCCTCAGTGATATTTTCCTTTTTTAGCTTCACCTAGATGCCTTGATGCTTATTCCCATTCATTTTACAATTCTTATGCCAAACAGTTTTTTAAAAGGCTAATATTTCTGAGTTTACCTAATCCCTTTATTGTCAGTCATTTAGATGTTAAATTAGTTTAGACCTTCTTAGATGTGTTTTAATTAGATACTTGTTTATTTACCACTAGCTGCATATGCATGACCTGTCTTTTTAATGCAGTCCTATCCTGAAAGCTGCTGAAAGCTTCTACTGAAATCAACCAGCATCAAGGCAACTGGAAACTTACCGGAGATTTAGTCATTGAAAAAAGATAACTGAGTAATCGCAACTGCTTTATGTCTATCCTGACAAATGCTCACCCAGATAGGATTCTGCCCTGTTAAAAACCACAAGCTTGGTGCCCAGATGTGACCCCCTGAGTGGAAATTGACCCCCGCTATTTGGCACCATTTCTGCAAAAAAAGAGTCTGGTGTTTGAGATCAGGGAGGTAAACATCCCACAAGGGGAATGGAAGCCACCTAGTGCAGTTAATAAGAAACTCCAAGCACAGTGGAGTTTCTGATTCACAGCAACTAGCATAGGTCCTGCTGCCTGAACCGAAGTTGCAGGCAAGATCTGCTGTGCTCCTGGTTCTGGCAGGTCGGATCTTTGCCTGAGGCTAGTGACCCACATTTCTCTTGTGCTTGAACTGGTCATGTATCACTGGTTTTCTCTGGAACATGAGGTATGGGTTCTGGTATGTAATTTGTGTTTGTCCAACAAGTAGGAAACCTTCCCCCCCAGGCTGAGATTGTTCTTACCCATTTTTACCTCTTCCTATGGAAGTGGTGGTTTAGTAGAGAAAGAAAAGTGACTTTCTTTCTCTACAATATCAAAGCAAGCCTGACTTGAGATCCTGGGTCTCCTCATCTGCTTGAGGCATTTCTAATCTTTGTACCCCAGCTTCCAAGCACTTTGGATCAAAAAGGAGGCACTTGGTAAAGGTGCCACTAGGATTAAGAGACTGTTGAGTGCCAGTGTCATACACAGTTTTTAAATTAGGCACTAAATCCTGTTTCGGTAACTGAAGTTATTTCTATGCTGGGGAAGTCAAGAGTTCTTTCCATCTTCTGTTGTTGAGGAAAACCATTATCATGTGCTGCTGCCATTCTGAAACAAACCTTTCTGTCCATCATACTTTTGCATAGGCCCTTTGTGCCCTGAGTTTTCTACAGGGTGATGGAGTGAAGTTCAGCATAGATTCAATCTAAAAGTGTAGGCACAAGAGGTACTGAAAATACTACCTTCCTCATCACTTTCCCCTTGTATATTTGAGATAGAAGCATATTTGAGCCACAGAAATTTAAGATAGTCAGATTTTTGTGTCTCTCTGAAGCCCACTTGTCTTTCAGAATTTTAAATCTAAATAAACCCTGAGGCAAGAATGATAAAACATAATCCTTGGGGGTGCACATGAGGCAATGGACTGGCTGAATCAGAAACATACATGATTCTGGGTGCTGGAACTTCCTGGCTGCAAGGACAATGGAAAGTATAGGAACTACTAATTTGGTGTGAAATTCTGAAAGTCTGTGGTGTCTTCTTGTCACCAGGTAAATGTTCAGTCCTTTGTTATAGGAGTAAATTGACATGAAAGGATTTAGAGAATGAAAGACCTGTCTATAGGTCCTCCCTCCAGATTTTCTGGAAGTGCAGGATTGCTCCTTACACCATAGAAATGTTCATCCTCTTTAGGCAAGAAGTGTTACCCTTTTGGTTTGTTGCTGTCTGCAATTTAGGTAAAAATTAATCTTTAAACCATCACAACTATGAAAGCAATCTCAAGAAAAAAATGTGTGTATGTTTTCCAAGAGAATGAACATGAAAGACAAATCAGGCAAAACAAAGCAAAATAAATGCAAAAACTGTAGACTGAATTATGTAATCCTCACTCACATGAATATTAACTGGAAATCTTCACATGAGTAGACATTGCAAAAGCAAATCAGTATCTCATAGGCCTGCTTTTGTTTGAAGACAGCTGGAAAACAATGTATTCTTTAATGACACATGGATGTTAATACAAATTGTATACTCTCCACTAATCAAATACTCATGAAATGAGCACATCCATCATGGAAATTAAACAATAACTTCTTACTTGAACGAATTCTGCAATGAATATGCCACAAAAATAATTAAGAGATAATGTCAATTGGCTAGAACTTTATCATAAAAGAATGGTCTCCATTTGTGAGATTAAAAAAGACCAAGACAAATCATGAACAGGTGTAAAATAAAGTCACAAGCGTGTTTTTTTCAAACTATGAGACATATTCTGTGACAATATTTTATTATAATAATATTGTTTCTATTAAATCAGTTGATGGAGGGATGCATTGGACAGCTGAATGACAATTGTTCTCTGTAACATTTTGGAAAATCTGAGTCTTGATTAGCTTCAAGAACATTTCTTTTTCTTTTAGCCAATAGTCATCTCAATCAATAAAATTATAATTTCTTTTTAATGTGCAACATATTTTTGAAAAGGAGGCTATTTGATTCCTTTATGCATCCAATTAGACATGACAAGACATGCTTTGAATACATCACCGCCCACTCATTTCTTTAGCAGTGTCCATAAGAAAAGAATGAACGAGTTATTTTCAAGCATCAAAAAGCTCTTGCTAATGTTTGATTTCAAAGACAGGAAAAGGTTGGTTTGGTTCTTGTTCAACCTCAAGCTTTTTTGGGGGGCAGAAAACATTGATATTTTCATTCCTCTTAGGTACACTGGATTTTGCCACATTTTCTTCACATTGGCACAGTAGACTGCCTCATCTCCAGTACTGCAAGGATAGGCAATGTTCTGCAAAAATACAAAATGCCTAACAGCCTCTGGGAATCAGCACAGAACTGGAAGCTAGCATTTAATTCCAGTTCTGCCAAGGCTTGTTTATATTTCCTAGTAGTTCCCAGCCGTTGTTTTAGACCTACCACCACCATTCTGGAAAGCTATGAGGTTTTAGTCCCTGGTTTTACAAATAATTTAAGAGAGAAGTTGCTCAAGTTCACATAGAGATGGAACCAGAAATCCGTATTTGAATTGTCAAAAGCCTTGACATGATCAGAAAGCACTGCACCATGCAGAAGTCAGAGTACCAGGTATGAGAAACGCAAGTTCATTTCTCTGCTGTAGCCTGTGAAAATCAAACTAATTTTTCTTCTGGTAGAGAATCCTGATACATGCTCAATTTAAGCTGATTGCACAGAACAGCTAAGGAGAAGCAAAGCTGAAAAGCCTTAACACTTGATGGTGAAGACATTTCATCTTGAACAAGTTTCACACACCTTTGGGAGCCATTAACAAGAAACCTCCTTCACCTCACTTCTAGGTGGCCATGTAGGTGCTTCTGCATGTACAGGTGGCCTCTTTTGTGCTGATTTTTCATCTTCTCATTTCTTTTTGTGTGTGATGGTATTGCTTCAGCAGCAAGGGATAAGCAACCTTCCACCCCAGATTAGTTTATGAGCTCATCAATGAGCTAGGCCAATCACTCCTTTATCAGAGTCACAGCAGAGGAGAGAATTGAACCTTGGCTTCTAATTTTCAAGGTGAGAATTTTCAGCCTCAGGTATACGAACAGAAAAGGAGCAGCTAATGAGAAATAGCAAGTATTCTAGGTTGTGTAGACAGGCAGCTCTGGCTAATGATAACTGGTACTTTCAGAACCCATCTATCTCATCAAGTTCCACACGCATGGGGAGCTGGCAGGCACAAGTCCCAGCAGCTTTTAGAGATTTGATATCTCTGAAGTCTGCTGAAGGTGAGCTCCTGCTAATTACTATTTGGACTTAAATCCAAGCTGAAGTTTAGAACCAAGACGAAGCAATTGTTACCTTCTCCAGATGTTGTAAATGTTCTGATTAATGGTATAAATGACATTAGCAATAAAGATTTTTGGTTTGGGTGGGTTTTTATAGATAGCAGTGGCAGTTACACACAATGAATGATTTGACTCATTATTTTTACTTTGACATTGCCATTAACTGTAGCTATAACAATGCATTTTACCTCTTTTAGAATACAGACCTAATCTTGCTTTCATTTAAGTTAATGACTAAATTGCTGTTGACTGTGGTAGGAAGAGCTTTATGCCCTATATATTTAACTGCTGTAACGTAATTGCTTCACTGTGTGGATCAGTGTTTGTAATACAGGATTTAAGTTAATAATCCTTTTTATATTGCTATATATGTTAAAGGCAAACTTACAGTACAGAAATAATATGGTCAGTGTTGGCAATAAGAGAGATTACATCATACAACTTACACGTTCCATAATGAACGTGCAGATTCTAATTAGAACTACAGTGAGCACTGTCTATGGATTTATCTTAACTCACAGGGATTATCTTCTGCTTTATAATGTGAATGCAGCTTTTAGAAACTGGAAGGAAATAACAAACTTCCAGGTTGATTGAAGCTGTCAGAGCAACCAGGGCAAGTTAGAGCTTGAAGCCAGCTGGCAAAGCAGGTTTTAGGGTATATCCTTGCTTATCATAACTCACATTCTGCCTCATTTGATAGGCTCAGAGCTTCACCTCTGAGAAGGAAAAGATGTGGTACATCATGTTTTGGAGAACATAAGCAGATTTGATAGAAATCTGGAAGCAAGGACACACTTTCATGAAAATGCAAATTTAAGACTGCATGGATTTCACTCCTGCCTCTTAAGCAACTATCTCAGATTATCTGCTTTTGAAGCAAGACTCACTGCAAGTAAGTTCATTGCAATCAGTTTGGGTTCTGAGTTTTCTTGAATCAATAAGTTCTTCTGAATATCAAACAAGCATGCAAATGTTTGGTAATTTTTCACAAGGCCATTGCAAAGGCGCAAAACAGTTTATACAATAGAAATTGTGTAGCCACACCAGGAATATATTTGGCATAAAATACCTGAAATAATTAATTATTGAGGTCTAAGGCATTAATAGAGCAGGTATTTGGTAACAGAGACAATATTTCTCTGTGCAGTTTGCTACGTAAGTAAATATGCTGTCTAGTAGAAAAATTGACATGAGAGTATAATTTAGTCAACATACATAAAAAAATCCAAACCTAAAACACACTGGAGCTAGTTATCTACAGACTTACACAGCTAAACCTCCCATCTCAGAAGGCAGTAGTAGATCTGGTTTGCGCTGCCAGTGCCAAAATACAGGACAACCAGACAAGACTGAACTACTCATTAGCACAGACAGAGGTTTACCGGCAAAAACACTCAAGCACATATTTACTAGGGAATATCAGGAGCTATTACTCTCACCCATCTTCTGTAGCACAGTCACTACTCAGATGTTCAATTAGTCCTGCAGTTTCCCTTGTGTCTTGCACTGGCAAAAACTCCTGAAGAAACACCCCTGAAGAAAAAAGTTGCCTACACCCTTGAAATGAATGACTTCCTCCTCCTGTCTCTCCCCCAAATGTAGAAGGTGGAGGTGCCATGGGATCATGCAAGGACGGGGTGGCTCAAACTGCGTACTGCTCCCTATATACTTGAGCTTGGGGGTGCTGGTTTCTGTGAACATGCTTGAAGTAAAACACATCTCCAATGCTCTCTGCTTGCATATATGTCTTCAGGTAAGTAATTTCCCATTGAAAAATTGGTAAGGATCACAGAGCCAGCAATTATTAGAAGTGTGTATATCTAATTGAAAACCAGAAACCTCTGAGGTGTGACCAAAGCAAATTTCCTCTCCCTGCCTCCCTTTCAAAGAAGAAAAAAATTAAATTGTTTTCTCAGCAGTTGAAGAGCTCTCACAGCAGAGTTGGGAACGCCTCCCTTTCCTGCTTCCTTCTTCCCTCACAAAGCTGTAAACTGACAATTAGGGCATGTCCTAAGATGCTGGAACACTCTTCAAGCTTGGGAGTAGAAGGGAGGGTATTGCTTTTTAGAACACATCTTCTGCTTCCACAAAGAGCTGGCTTGCTTCTATGCTAACATATAAAGAGAAAACATGACGTTTGTCCTCTGACTTACCTAACTCTTTCTGAAAGAAAGAATGTCCATACCCACTGTCAGATGGTGTCAGGCTGTAAACCTTGTGAGAAAAGAGGAATATTAGTGCTTTCCATCCACGTCTGTCTCAAGGACTGCAGACCTAAGGCATAGCTTCACTCACAAAACTCTGCTTTGTCTCCTGGCACAGGCAGCTCTCTTCTTATATCCCAGATCCACACACTTATTTCAGTGGAAGTCTACAGGCAGCTCTTCACTGTATTTCAAAGAGTACAATAGAATAAGGGTTCAAATTTTCTATGCCCTAAGACAAGCTGTCAGGATGCAAACCTGCACTCAGACATTGCATTTAATCAACCTCCAGAGCCTGACAGGGCAGAAAACATACATGTTCCCTGCCTCCTGGTGCCTGGACTGACCCATTCCATACTATTCATTAAACTTCCTTTCAGGATCTGGATCATTTGGAGTCTTTGGAGTGCTTGCATTAGCTAAATTAGCTATATGGATATAAATTAGAAATTTAGGCAGTGATATAGTTTCTAATTCTAATTAGTTCTGCTCAGTTTTATAGGATTTTGTAAACTTCTGCTTTTCTTTCATCCTGGACAGTTACATTTCCCATGTGAATAAATAATTTCAAAGAAGAGTAGTATCATAGAAAGGTTATATCAGAAGGGACTTTTGGAGGTCAACTAGTCCAACCTCCTGCTACAAAGCAGAAGTGATTTCAAAGTTAGATTAGGGTTGCTCAAGGCCTTTACCTTTTGAGCTTTAAAATCCCAAGTGGTAGACTTCCACAAACTTTCTTGGCTCCAGGACTTAAACACTTTTACTGTAAAGAAAAACTTTTCTTATATCCACTTCAAATTTCCCTGGATGCAGCTTGTTATTGTATTTCACTTTCTGCCCCTGAGAAGCATTTGGTTTCCCTTCTCTGTAACTTGTCTTTAGGCAGTGGAAGGTAGTTAGCTTTGCCCTTGACTTTCTCTTCTGCAAACAAAGCAACCCCAGTTCCCTTTCCTCATGTGTCATGTCCTCAGCTGACAAACACCTTGATGGCTCCACAATGAACTTGGTCCAGCTTGTCCATGCCTCTCTTGGCCTGAGTGACCCTGGACTCAATATGGTATTTCGTGTGCAGCCTCTTCAGTATCATGTAGGGGGGAATAATCACATTGCCCAGCTTACTGGCTACGCATGTGCTAAAGCAGCCCAATGACAAGGACACCTCCATAGCTGTCTTTTGTGCAATTTGCTGTTCACCAGGGCCTCAAGACCTTGTCTGCAGAGCTGCCTTTCCTCAAGAACCTAGCCTGTGCAACAGCATAGGATTGCCCTCTCTTGGGAGAAGGATTTTGAATGCCAAGAGGCTCCTGTCAGCTTATTAACTCTGCTTGTGGAGCCTCACGTAAGTGTCAACTGTATCCTTCAGTGCATGGATGCCTCACCCTAAGTTTGCACAAGGCATGAGCTTGCTTGTGGTGTTCATCATTCAAGATATTGATGAACATAATTCAGGATATGTTAATAGGTGTTAACCCCAGTAGATTTCTTCACATGCCAGCACAATGCAGCAAAATCTGAATTTCTTTGGGCTCTCTTTTTTTGTTTGTTTTGGTGGTGGTTTTTTAAATCCCTACAGTTCTAGCAGGAAATCCATGCAAATGTTTCTGCCATCTTTATAATTTATAGAAAGCAAACTTCCTTTGCATCATTTTTGACCTAAACATCTACTTAGCAGAAACACCGTCATAACAGTAGCAGTGCTAATACTACTGAATGAGGTAGTTACCATTTTCTTTAAGCTCTAAGCCTTAAAACAGCATATGTCTTAGTACATTTCAGTGCTGTCCAAGAAAATAAGCAAAAAGATCCTTCCTTACTAAAATGGAACATGAGGTGGTATTTGCGGAGGGGAAGACACTCAGTAGAGGCATCTAAAATATTTCCAGAGGAAACATTTTCCCATTACATCTGAAAACTCCATCCAAATGCCTTATCTGTCAAGATCACAGCAGTAGGGTCAATTATATACTGCATTTTTTATGCATTCTTAATTCACTCTGCATACACCCACACCTGTGCATGTGTGCTTGCATTTTATCTAGTTCCCTCTCTCCCCCTGTATTTTTCATTTCTTTCAATTGCCATCATATATGCTGGATTGTAAAATGATTCATTTTCCCCATTTAATGCAAAGCTACTTTGTGTTTAGTTGTACTAGTCTATTCAATCCTTTTGGTATTGGATATAGGAGGATATTAAGTTTAGGTGGTATTTTTCAGGTTTTTGTTGTTTTAGAGGAAAAAAGCTTCTTGCAAGCTATTATTTTCAGCTTTTACCTATACAATAGTAATAAGATTTACTTTCTAAAAATCAAAAGCCTAAAGCTTTCTTCTGATTTTGAGTAAAATAAACTTTCTTCTTTCTTTCCCTTCACAAAGGATGAGAATTGCAGAACTCCAAAAGTATCCTCAGCTGATACTGTTTTTGTTTTCAATTTCCCTCATTCAAAGCCATTTACATCTGCAAACTTCAGTATCTTCAACATTCTTATTTCTAGAACTCTTCCTTCTGTTTCTAGAGGTTGTCCCCATTCTCACTGTAGGATATTTAAACGGTATGAGAAATCATATGCCATTAGCAACAGCACAGACTCTTGTTTGGCAGGTGCTGAAGAGGGAGATCACTGAGGAGGAGGAGAAAGATGCTTTCAGCCACTCCTGCCATACCCAAAAGAAAAACAGAATTGCTCAGTGCTGGCTGCATATTTCGTGCACTAATCATGCTGGCTGTGCCAGGACAGTATGCAAAGCTTTATTTTCTCCCTTTTTTTTTTGGCCAGTCTGTGCACATAAATGTTTTAAGGGGTCTTTGTTTCCCAATTTGAAATCTTTACCAAATTGGTAAAGCCAGAAAGATTTCTACGCAAGGATTTCCAGCAATGGCTCTTGAGTGCTGGTTGCTGATTACCATCATCTCGGAGCTCCTCAGAAGCTGCCTCTTTCCACTGGACTGCTCATTCCTAGAGCAGGAACATGGATTTTGCAACGTAGAAAGGAGAAACTTCTCCCTTCTCCTCTCCCGTCATTTATGGGAATTTCACAACATGGTATTTAAAAGCTGAATGGCACTCACTTAACCCTAGTGAACTGATTTTTGTAACTGTTTTAGTCCTCAGATTGCTTTCCCAATGGGAAATATATTGATGCTATTTTAGGCTGAAAGATGAGACTTTCCACTCTATCTTCTGACTGTGGGTAGTGCAGCCAGAGGGCTTAGGGGCATCAGGAATGCTAGCAGTAAGAAGATGGCATATAACAACAACTTTTTATGACCTCTGAAATCCTACCTTCTTGTCTGATTTGCCCTCAGTTTACTAAGAATCGGAAAACATTGCTCTGCTCTAGTAACCACACATCAGTTAAACCATATGGGCAACACATCATCAGGTCAAAATATACCCTATTAAAACTGGAATAAATGTCACTATACTAAAATCATAGCAAAAGCTGCGCGTTAGAAAAAAATAACGTCTCAAACACAACCTCCCTCAGCAAACCAGCAATGTTCAAGCAAGTTTACTGTTACAGCTCTGCAGATACATGTGTTACTGCTCCATTTGACTTACATGTGGGACTGCAGCAAATTGAAAGGAAAATCGCATCAGGTTATGCCAAGTCAACTGGAGAAATGTATTGTGTCTCCTTAAATACATCCTTTCTCCCAGTTTCAGCTGAAAAGTACCGCAGCTGTTCTTGCTGTTGGCAGTGCTATGTATGTGTTATGCATTGACTTCTGACAAGTGAGTTACCTTGGAGGAGCTGCCCTTAGAAATGCTGATCTGCAGCTAAATACTGAGCCCCTCTAGGGCACTTCAAAGTGGTTGCCCTGAAGGTGGGGGACCAAAACTGCAATAAATCCTTCTGGAAATCCAGGGCAAGTATAGCACTGCCAAATGAGAGGGAGTCAGCCAATTTAAAAGTATTAACTTGCTTCCCATATGTTTTGTAAGTACATAAAATAGTATCATTAGCACTAATAAAACTGTCATGGTTAAAACATTTGTGATTATCTACTACATGTGGTATTCATTTATGTACATTATGGAGAGGTGTGGGAGTGTTTACAAAAGGATTAACATGTTACCAGCAGTGACAGCCACACTGAAAATTATCTCTTATCAGATCTGGGTTTTCAGTTGCTTTTAACTTTTCATGGTTTTTTTAATGCCTGGAGCTCGATTTTGGGGGTTGGAGGGAGCAAATATTTCTGTTACCAAGCTCAGCCACTGACAGATGAAAGAAAAAAAATATTTCTTTGCCATTATTAAAATAATTTTATAATAAGTTACCCTATTCAGAAAGTAATTCGATTGAGTATTAGAGTTTCAGACCAATCAACATATGGGACTATCCACTGAAGAGCTGGATAAGAAAAATGCATTGAATATTTATCCACTGAGTGACCTTTCTTCAGGCACCTTTACTGAGACAAGGAACCGAAGGAAAATGAGGGAAAGCATTTGCTAACAACCCTAGCAAGATAGAGGAGGGTTTGGCTGAGCACTGGTTTGCTCAGAATCTATGGGGTAAGAGGGAAGGTGGCCCTTTTTCCCATATATGCCATGAATATACTGTAACAAACCACCAATATTGCAACAGCAACCTCTTGGAGGCAGAAACAATTTGGGTGATTAATACAAAGATAAATTCTCCAATGCACACAGAGAAGAATCCCGAGTCCCTGAAATATCTTGGTCAATGATGTACCAAATGATTGCTGCTTCCTTTTACTCTTCAAGAGGAGGGAACTGAAAATTGTGTATTCTCTAGAACATGTTGCCCTTTGCTATTGGTCTCTTGCATTTTTCAGTGCTTTCTCTCTTCATATTCCTTCCAATCTGTTGCTTACCTAATAGCATTTCAGACTTCAGAAATCTGTAGAAATATGACCAGCCTAACGCCAGTGTTTTCTGTGGTGACCTAAATGCCATGCGTCCTTCTGTTGCCTTCTGATTGCTAGAAGTTGAGTTGTAACAAAATAACTATGCCTTCACAGCATCTCCAGGCAGCTCCTTTCGTTACCTCTGCAGCCAGAAAAACCCTCAGAAATCTTTTCTTAGCCCTCTTAACGGGAGAGTGATAAAGAGCTATGCTCTGGAATATAATTTGCTACTTCATGAACACTCAGCTCTTTCAGAAACAGATGGAGGTTGGCTCACTGGGGGAAAAAAAAAAAAATAAAAAAAAAGCCCAAGGTAATTTTGTGATGTTCAATATAACAATTCTGGAAAGAAGCCTCCTTTCATATTTAAAATCATTTGCTATTTAAGCAAGCTGGTACATTTAGAACCACCCAGTGGATGACAAATCACTACTCTGAAGGTGCTGACTGCTTCTCAGACTGCTGCACCCTAAGTACACATAGCAGAGTCACCAGTAAATTTTGTTAACGTATTTTTACCTCTCTGAGGAATAAAAAAAAAAAAAAAAAAAAAAAAAGAAAAGAAAAAAAGGCAGCTAATCCAATCCTGGGAGTTCTATTTAATTTTTGCCTCAGGTATAATATTGTCAATTTAAAAGGTGGTCGATTTTGGATCTCACAAGAAATCACATTGGATGAAGCATGAAATCTGGAAATCCAAGAACTTAAAGATACTGTTGTATAAAATTGACTTTGTTTTTGTAGTAGATATTAGACTCATGAGCAGCTGACATGAGCAAAAAAGGTGTCCAATAATGCTGTGAAAGGTAAAACTGAGTTCAAAGGGTAGTGCTGTATTTTCTACACTTGGTACCCTTCACTGCCCATAATGAATATGTTTGCAATGTGTTCTGATTTCATTTACTCCAATGTAAACTCTGGATTGAAACTGTTATGAACATGATAATTTTGGCTTTGCCCCAATGTAAGTGATTTATCCTGCTGTCTATTTTGTCCCTATAACAACAACAAGGATTACTATCACAAAATGATGGAGTATAATGTTTCTGATTATGCTAATAATAAACCCCAAAGAAATCCTTCAATCTTACATGCACATAAGCAGCAGAACAAATTCCCTTGCATGCATGTCAAACAGCAGTTTATTCCCTTTCTCTTCCAGACAGGTTTAGAAGGTAAGCTGGTACAACAAAATGACAGCTGACTCTGTAAAGTCTCTGTCTCCATATCCATATCTGCCAGGGTGCTTGTCTAGTGCAGCAGTAGGTACCTAGGATGTATTGCTATGTCCTTAATATTGTTGGTTTTCACTACTTATCCACTATCAAAAAATGCTTAATACCCTCATAAAAACAAAACAGGATGTGATTCCGCCCCAAATGTAAATAATTTGTAACTACATGCTACAGCTGAGCAAAACATCTCTTCTGTGCCCACAGAGGAGCTGTTCTTGCACAAGCAGCAATGAATGCGTTTTAAGCTGGTCTGCTCAAATACTTCAACTAGCAATAGTTTATACTGGATTTTAACACAGTTTACCACTGCTGGGACATTACATTCCACATCACATTCCCCTGTCTTTGCATAAGCAATTACATGTCAGACAAGGCTCTGATGATACCTTTTGCAGGAAGAACTAGTTATTCATTTCATATATACCTTTCCTGTGTACAAATGTGCAAATGTGATAAACCGAAATTAAATTCAACCCTGCAGTTAAATCTTAATGCAGCTAGCTTTTTTTTTTTTTTTCCCTAGGAATGATGCCTCAGGCAAGGCAAGAGTGTCTCAGAAAGGGAAAGGATTAACATTTTCTAAAATTTCCAGTCTTTTTATCTACCACCTTTTCCTAAATTGCTAATGCTTCCCCAGCTATTAAAGCTGCAATGGCTTCCGTAAATCCACTTTCTGATTATGTGAGTTAAGCTATGCATTTGAGACCAAAAAAAAAAAATAAAATAAAATAAAAGCCTGAGTGAGTTATGTCACAAATTGCCTTTAGTGCTTCAAATCTAGACTCCCAAATACACTGGCACATTGTCCAAGATTGTTCCAGCGTTTAAATAATAGTATTATGAGGCCTTTAGAGAGGTAAATGAATTACAATCTCGGCAGGTGAGATAAGGTTTGTGGGTGGGAATAGCTTCTTTTATTAGACCAACCATTATAGTTGGAAAATGTAGGCAGGAAGGGCTCATACGCCAGGAAAGATTATCTCCTTTCTCCCCACTGTATTAGTTTTTCCAGTAAAGACCAGCAAATTTTACCATGCCCATATGCTTTGACCATCACAGTTAAAATCCGAGTAACACAAGGCATTTTAAAACCAAGCTACAAACTAGAAATACACAAAATAAAAAAACAAGAGGACATCTTCAGCCTGCAGTGATTTTGAACTTTCTCAATTTCACCAATTCCATTGGGGCTTGGACTATTTGGAGTGAGTCTTTATAAATGAAGATCTGTGTACTACATTGCTAAGAACAAAAAAGCTGCTTTTTTTCAAGGCTGTCTTCTAGTAACACCAGAAGACAGGAAGGGAGGCAACTGGCCTCCTCAGAACATGCTTTTATGAGGCTGCCTGACTGATTTTGCTCTGGCTGGGTGGATCTTTTCAGGAAAGGATTCAGTGGCAGACTTTTCTATACACTTCATGCTTCTGTACAGGGTTTAGAAAATATTCATTGTTCGTATGTTATGCATGTATTTGACAATAACATTTTCCCCATATAAGTTTAAGAAGCTGTTCTGTGTCCTTCATTTCTTGCACATTGCTCTGCTCTTCCTTTTACTCCATTTCTTCTCTTTTCTAGTCTCCATCTCTATGCTTTTGCTATATTGTCTGCTTTCCCAGGAGCAAAGCTGTTAGTATATTGGTTAATATATCTTTAAAAATGTCAGGAGTTTTTGTCTCCCGGACCATTTTCTCATTTCTCCTGAACATATTTTGCTTCTTGTCCCAGAAGCACAGAAAGCAAAACAAAATTCAAGTGAGCTGGCATAATTAGGTCACAATTTTATTAATAAAAATCATCTGGGAACAACTGTTAATAACTTGTGCAGGATAGGTCACAGTCTCTTCCCTAATTGTTTTCACCTGCTTGAAGGCTGCTTCCTCCTTCCCTGTCACCCCACTCTGCATCATCTCCCTACCCTATGAAAATATCTTCCTTTGCTCCTTTCCGTGGCTAATCCCCAGCCTAACTTTGGGGTGCCCTGATCATGCGAAGACTAAAAGCCTAGGAAAAGGAGATTGTGTCTTTTTGGGCCATAGTAGAAGCGCTGCTTTCCACTGTGCTCTCATCTGATTTGGCTTTATCAAACAAGGAATCAGATTCCTCATCAGATAAGTGTCTAAAGTGGCTTTCTGTCACTTGCTGAAATGGGCCAGTCTGAACTTATCCTCTCCAGGGTCCCAGCCATGTTCCTGGGAAAGGCAGAATGATTAACTCCATCTCAATCAATCTGGTGATGGAGAAAAATTACCCAAGTCCCCAAAGTGTGGAAATGACTGCAGCAGGCTAAACCCCAGTGTTTTCCTGAAGCCATGTGAAGGAACTCCCCTCTTGGCTGTGGTGAAGTGGGTCTGGGACAGGGAGTCAGCTTGGAGAGGAGGCACCAGCAGCTACCAGCAGCCCTTCCCAATGCCTATGCAGGAGCTACAAGCACTGCTGTCCACAGGCATCTGCAGGAAGGAGAGAGTGGGCTCAAAACCTGAAAAGTTACTTTCTCCCAAACCAAAAACATACAGATTCAGCAGCTGATGTTCTGAATTGTCATACTTAAAGAAACCCCAACAAATCCTGTGACAACATGAAACTGCTGAAATTACTGAGAGAGAGAAAGCCTGCCTGTTTTTTTAAATGCGTCCTTTCTTAGATGGAATTGCACTGTGTTACTGTCTGTGTAAAAAATACAGAAAGCCTGCAATCAAAGTAGAGAGGATAGGGGAAGAGGAACATGAAAAAAAAAGCAGTTTGGCCAAAGTCATGTAGGCAGCCAGTGGCAGAGCAAGAACTAATACCCTCAGTCTCATAATTCCCAGTCCTTTTCTTCTGTCATCTGAAAATGCTTTATTTCAGGCACTTGCTATTTGCTGGTCTCGATGGGTCAAATTGGACCAGTACATTTCAATGAATAACAATCATTTTTATGTTCCAAGAATCACACTGAACAATCTTGCAGCTGAGGTTTCTTAGGTAATACGCAGCTGTTAGACGGAATGAAAGTTTGCTGTAAGTGCTTGCTGCTGAAATGTGAGAGTGAAAGATGACTTTGGAGAGCCTCAGTAGTAGCTCAGGAAATGTGTGTCCTCCCACAGATAGAACAAGGAAATTACATAGTCAGGGACAAGGCAAAAATCATGACTGTTTTTTATTAGGCTCTGTCCTCTGTTTGTTAGGATTATTGCCTTCACTGTCGTTGAACTGTAAATCTGTTTTTTTCTTCTTTGCACTTAATTACAATCTTGTTTGGGGGAAGTAATATAACTGGGGATGAAAAAATACCCCTAAGCCCTCCCAGTACAACTTGCTTAAAGGGAAGAGATGCCTTTTTAATAATATATTCTACTCCTAATAATACAGTACAGCAGAACAATCTACAACGTATGGCAGCAGTCTTTCAGGAATGAAAACAAGAGATTTAATTGAACATCTATCCTGGAGCATTCATTCATTCTCTGATATCACATTACATGTAAAAACATTGGGATTCTATTTCTATAACAAGATGATGTTTCATTCAGGCTCTGGGGCTTTTTCTGTACTGTATATATTCCAAGGTCTGCAAAAGCTGGCACAATTATAAAACTATCATACTAATGACTGGATTGTGTTAATTGGTATTAAAGAATATTTATGCTGGAATGACAAAGTTAAAAACTTTAATTGGCCACAGACACTTGGGTGACGCTATCCAGGGAGTCCTATTAGCACTGAATTGCTGTAGCAGCTTATCCTTGTGGTTGATTGCAATACTGCACAATGAATAAAGGTGCAATGTAACAGTAAATTTGCCACCTTATATTTATGATACTGAGAGGCACAAACCACACTCCATTCTGCATGGTCTGAATTACAGATCTCTATTTAGCTGGACAGCATAGACCTGCTGGTACAATTGTGCCTACGATTACAACACTCCAGAGTGTGCATTGCATTGTAATGCAGTTATTTATGCTGCACCTTTTTACTTAAGGCAATAATACATCAGTACATATATTTGAAAGTCAAAGGAAATTGTTATGCCCCATTACTTGAGTGAACTTTCCTTAAGACAGATGCAAGTTAAACTCAGAGAAATTTGAGTTTCTCCCCACAATCATTCAATGGTAAATTTCATGCCAACCTTCAGAGAAGTTTTTCTTTTGACAGAACATGTTACTTCTGCAGTAGATAGTTCTGTGCCTCTTCTTTCCCATATCTCTGGAATCTTCACCCACATTTAAGACTGCATAACTTCAGACTGCACTGAGCAGCAGAGCAAATTGTATTTCTCTCATACAGAGACTGGGCTGGTCAGCTACCTGGAACACTGCTTCCTTTGCTGTCACTCCTCTAGTCTGGTTTATAAACACAACCTTGTGTATCCTGAAACACTACACAATCCATTAAGAGCCCTTTGCCTCTGTGCTTCCTTCATATTTTCCCAGCAGCCTTGAGCGCAGGGCCATGGAGAGATTGTGGAGCAATAGAATTTTGAATACATTTCTGGAGCATTTCCAGGGAGACTTTTCAAAAGCAGAGGATGTGCTGCAGGCTTTCGAAAAGAAATGGATAAAGGCACCTGAGTCCTCTGGTTACCTTAGAAAAATTCCCATAAAAGTCCACTTACCTTTCCACAGCACTGAGTAACTTCCTTTAAAGACGACCCCCAACACTACGAGGCAGGTGACACTGACAGCTACAGGGTTCTCAAGACAGATGCTCACTCACCATTTCCTATGCTGTGTCTCACAGCAACTCAGCAATTGAAAGCCACTGTCTGATGGGGTCATTGGCAAGAATTATTTGTTCAGCCTCAGTTGCTGAATACTGGTCCAAACATTCTGGGAACACTACACCAATATCCACCATTGACAGTGATTTCAAAGTGTGGAAAAATCATCAGGTTGCACCAAATGAGGCTGGTTGGCAATTTGCATGTCATGAGGATACCCTACTAGGTACGCCTTAGATGGGGAAGCAACCCATATGTTATACAGGCTTGCCAAATTCCTCTGTAAGGTTATTTCCCCTATGCCACTACAGAAAATACATTTAGCGATATTTTGTGAAAAGATAATAAGAAATTTTTGATTTAAAATTGCTTTACTCACAGTTAATGTCTCATCAACTCATTAATGATGCACTTGTTTTCCTACTATTACTTGTAATTCTTTAATATTCCTGATATTTCTTTAATATTACTTACATAGCAGCCTTTCAGTACCTAAAGAGGCCTGCAAGAAAAATAGAGAGGGACTTTTTACAAAGGCATGAAGGGATAGTGCAAAGGGAAATGATTTTAAACTGAGAGTAGACTTATATTAGATATTGGGAAGAAATTCTTTACTGTGATGCTGGAACAGGTTGCCCAGAGAAGCTGAGGATGCCTGTCCCTAGAAGCGTTCAAGGCCAGGCTGGATGGGGCTTTGAGCAACCTGGTTTAGGGGAAAGTGTCCCTGCAAATGGCAGGGGGTTGGAGCTAGGTGATCTACAATGTCCCTTCCAGCCCAAAACATTCTGTCATTCTATGATTTTCTGATTCTATGATATTTGACAGAAAGCAGCTGCAAGATACCTCCTTACGTCCGCTTGTGCTTATCATCACTGTTAGGACTATTAATTCACTGCAGTATACTTTAATGTACTATAACATTTAGAAATGGCATTTGGATGTGCAGGAATATTATTTTGCACAATTAACCTCTGGTTCCCTTCTATACAAGCCTGTTCTGAAGAAATACCAGTTACACTGTGTTATTTTCAAATTACATTGGGGTTTGTGCCTTTTTCCTAATATGTTGCTCTTTCCTCAGAGAGCAGTAACACACATTGAATTGTAATAACACTTTATTGTCCTTGTGACAAAACACTATAAATCACACAGATAAAAGCAGATGAACAAGCTCCTCAGCCCTGGTCAAAAAGCTCCTGACTGCAGTTTTCAAAATCCAGTTCTAGATCCATATGTTAATTTTGCAAACAAAATGAGATAACATAAACAATGGAATATTTCTCCTTGAAAATGAAAACTAAAAGAAAACCAAACATTGAAATAATTCCACTTTAAAATCTGTGCCAAAGACCAAATTTTTCAGTTCAGGGCCATCCTAAGATAGTGCTACATAGTTTGTTTTATTGCTGAAGAAACGGGAAGTAGAAAGCTCGGTGACAGTGCAGAGCAGAGGAAAATATGCAAGATGGCTTGTTTGATACATTTAATTTTGATCCCTTTTATTGTTTTTCTGAAACTGGTGCCTTTCCAAAGGCTTAGAGAATTACAGAAATATGGGATGATTCTAAAATAATGGAGAAGCATGGGAGTTTGTTGTCATAGAATCACAGAATCATAGAATCATAGGGTTAGGGTTGGAAAGGACCTGAAGATCATCTCATTCCAAGCCCTCTGCCATGGGCAGGGACACCTCTCACTAAACCATGACACCCAAGGCTATGTCCAACCCAGCCTTGAACACCACCACAGATGGAGCATTCACCACTTCCCTGGGCAACCCATTCCACTGCCTCACCACCCTTACATTAAAGAATTTCTTCCTCATATCCAGTCTAAACTTCCCCTGTTTAAGTTTAAACCCGCTACTCCTTGTCCTCTCACTACAGTCCCTAATGAAGAGTCCCTCCCCAGCATTCCTATAGTCCCCCTTCAGATACTGGAACGCTGCTATGAGGTCTCCACACAGCCTTCTCTTCTCCAGGCTGAACAGCCCCAACTTTCTCAGCCTATCTTCATACGGGAGGTGCTCCTGTCCCATGAACATCCTCATGGCCCTCCTCTGGACTTGTTCCAACAGTTGTATGTCCTTTTTATGTTGAGGACACCAGAACTGCACACAATACTCCAAGTGAGGTCTCACAAGAGCAGAGTAGAGGCAGAATCACCTCCCTCGACCTGCTGGTCGCACTCCTTTTGATGCAGCCCTGGATATGGTTGGCTTTCTGGGCTGCAAGCGCACACTGAAGGTGGCTCATGTTCATTTTTCCATTGACCAACACCCCTGAGTCCTTCCCCATAGGGCTCCTCTATATGTCTTCTCTGCCCAACCTGTAGCTGTGCCTGGGATTGCTCCGACTCAAGTGTAGGACCTTACACTTGGCATGGTTAAACTTCATAAGGTTGGCATCAGCCCACCTCACAAGCATGCCAAGGTCCCTCTGGATGGCATTCCTTCCATCCAGCGTATCAAACAAACCACCCAGCTTGGTGTCATTGGCAGACTTGCTGATGGTGCACTCAATCCCACTGTCCATGCCACCAACAAAGATGAGAAAGTTTGGGCTGTTCAGCCTGAAGAAGAGAAAGCTGCGTGGGGACCTCATAGCAGCCTTCCAGTATCTGAAGGGGGCCTGTAGGAATGCTAGGGAGGGACTCTTCATTAGGGACTGTAGTGAGAGGACAAGGAGTAATGGGTTTAAACTTAAACAGGGAAAGTTTAGA
>JAOEHY010030182.1:0-21709 GCA_025447955.1 Psilopsiagon aurifrons | reverse complement strand
TTATCCCCCCCCCCCCCCCTCCTTGCTAGATTTTCTTATCTTGGACTATTACGTTTAATCACATGTGAACACATTACTCTGGCATTTCAGCTGCACAATGTCTATTGTGTGTGGTTTCAAACAAGCTTTAAAGTACCTCCAAGTTGTTCAGTTTATTCATCTATTGTACTTCTCCAAATGGGGAAAAGTAATTTCACAAAGCAGGAATGAATTGTTCCAAGGCCAGTGTTTGTTTGTTTCAAAGGGAAAGGTTCAAAAACATCATCAGCAATGTCTTCCCCTCAAGTATACCTGGGAGAACATTTGGATTTGCCTCAAGTAACCAAGAGAATAATTTGGGCTAATAAAATCAACCATGGTTAAGAAAGCCATCTAAGAATTTGATTTTACACAGCATGGATGTGAAATTCTTCACAAAAGCAAGGTTAAAAGGTATGTGCAGGATAGTCAATGTTGGAGGACGTAGTCCAGCATGAGGGGATGGATGCTGGATGGCTGCCTAGCCCATATACTGGGCATGACATGCTGTGGTATGGAATACCCCTTTGGCTAGTTCAGGTCAGCTGTCCAGCCTGTGTTCCCTCCTCCCAGCTTCTTGTGTCTCTCCTCCCTGGCAGAGCATGAGAGACTGAAAAGTCCTTGGTCAGCGTAAGCACTACTTAGCAACAACTAAAACATTGATTCAGACTAAAGACAAAACACGGTACTGTGCCAGCCACTAGGAAAAAAAATAACTATCCCAGATGAAACCCAGACAGTGTCCACCTCTTATTCCATTCCATAGCAGGAAAACTCAGACAGCTCAAATACATCTTGATATACTGACTAGTGTCCTGGAGTTCACGTTCAAGTGCCCATTGCTTGCCCATTCATGTATTTTCAACCTTCAGCATTCATGAATAAAAGCAGCTATGGATGGGTAGACTTACATTGACTCCCCATGGAGGACTTTGCAGAGCAGCTCACTCTGGTGCTGCAGAACATCTGCTTGCATAGGGACATGGCAAGTTGGTGCCCCACATGGCTCTGGGGAAGGAAGGTTGCTCCTGATGTTCAGACATGTAAGCAAGTCTTGGAAGATTGGGTAAAGTTTGCACACGAGCATGTGAAAGGGCCTTTGGGAGGATACTGAGAGCATTGATTTCAGCTTCTTTGTGCAGATAGGTACTCCTACACAAAGCAGATGTTGCCCATTCCACAGGCAGCGCTTCACACCAATGCAGATGATGAGATGCAATGGAAGACAGTGAGAGGAAGCCCCATTTCCTTTGGGGCTTCAGTATCTGCTCTCTAAAATGGTCTGATAAATCACACAGACATAGGGGTGCAATGAGGAAACAATGTCCTATCAGCTGGAGAGTGTGAATTTCAGAGTAATGCCATCCTCAAAAAAGAAAAATAATAAATAAAAGACTGACATTTCCATTCCCTAAAACTCTCATTGTATGAGATTTTTTTTCTTAGGTCCATTAGAGCTACTTCTCTTTCCTATTTCTCTCTCCTACTATCCTTTTTATCTCCCACTTTACCCACCTATCTCACTTTTCACATTCCTCTTCTATTTTCATGTATCCTGTCTCCCTGCGGCTTTGGCTATCACTTCTGAAGAGCCTGTAGTGTGTCCCTGGGGCTGGCTTCTGAACAGTGACCTCCAGTGCTCCAGGAAGGTGACCTGTGGTAGTCTTAGGCTTGACTGAAAAAACAGCAAATAATGCAAATATGACAAGATTTGTGCTTTGCACACCTACACTTTACACACACACACACACACACACACACAAAGTTTGGGATTTGAATCCTTGATGGTAATGCAGCACAGAGGTTTATGCATGTGCAGGGGGTGAGGATTTATCTTCAGTTGTCCTAACCCACAGAGAAGGAATAAACACACAACTTTTGCACTATTTACTGGGGGAAAAAAAGAAGAAGAAAAAAAACACACACAAAAAAGAAAAGTTGGACACAGAGAATAATCTGCGGACTCTGTTGGAGCTATGAAGCTGAGTTCTGCTGTCTTATTGGAAAGAGAGGAGGAGGTAAAAATAGAACTTGTTCTCATATAGAAGAGTCTCTCATGCTGCTAATCAATTTGGTAGCCAAATTTTCTATTGTGGTCTGATGGTTTAGCTCTGCCAAGTCTTGTAATTATCTCCATTCCCATTCTCCATTAGTGGCCTTTTCAAAGGATATGGGTTTTCACAGTGTCAGACTATGCCATGCAGTGAATACCACACCATCAGTAGGTTACAAACATAATGCAGCTTTACAAACATAAATGCTTTACAAATATAGCCTCTTGCAACAGTAGGTGGAACACAACAGTTATGTGTTTCTAGGCCTCAGGGTTATGGTTTCCTAATGGGTGACCCTTCTTCCCTTCAAATCCTTTTCTTTGCAGATCATGGTGTGACAGCCCCATGCTATCTCATTAGCTGTGGGAAAATTAACACATATGAAAAGATGAGGGAGCATTCAGACATCTACAGCTGACAGGTAGCACAAAAGTGCTTGGAACAGCCAAGGGACTCTGGCCAACCATTCACTCTGCTTATCATTCCACTAAACATCACTTCACAAGACGCTGTTGCAGAGGAGGGCACCACACCAGCCCGCAGACACAACCCAATCTCTGGTGCGGTTCTCAGAAGAGCTGCTACACTTGAGCAGTACCTTCATATGTGAGCAAAACTCACAGAAGCTACATGCCAGAACTATGGGAAGACCTGCTGTGGCTGACAGTGAGCAGGTGGTTTAATGATTGAAGGCAAAATGAAATGTCTGGTTTGACTGAAGGGATATGTACTGTTTTCCCAGGAACTAAAATGTGGCCTGGGGACCTTTTAAGTGCATGTACACGTGCCAAGCACAGTATTTAAGAAATGCAGCATCACATACAATATTTAAGTAATGAAACACAACAGCTGAGAAAATGAGAAACATCACACTAAAAATTCAAAGCGACTTCTTTCTTATGAAAAAGAAAAAAAGAAACAGAAAACTGAACAACCAGATGAATCCCAAGAGAATCTGATGATTAACTGGCTAAATCAGGACATCTGCAGGATGTAAGAATAATAGAAGGAAGCGGGAGTTTTGGCTACCACTTTTATAATTAGCAATTGTAATGATCTTAGTGGTGTCCTCCTGAAAGAATTTGAATATTCATGTTGAGGCACAGCATTATGTTTCAGCGCTTTTGGTAACTGTAGCCACTTGCACAGAGTCAAGCACACACTCAAATCAGGAAGTCAAAATGAGTGCTCCAAATACTTTGTCGGAAATTGTGAGGAAAGCTGTTATTTGCATGCAGTAAGATGGGAAGAGAAGCAGAGTGTCCAAGAGCTCCCTTGGCTTTTTCAGTTTCCTAAATAATCATCCTGCTTCTGCTTCTTTTTTTTTTTTTTTTTTTTTTAATTACTGATTAAATTCAGACTTGACCTGAACAAGTGAAAAATACATCTGAATCTATAAAGTTAGATTTCATAACATCAGGCCAGACTGCAGCCAAAGGCACCCAAAGTCACACTTACTATCTATAGAAAGCTGGGCATCCATCCACTCTTCCTGGCTGGATGCTAAAATTTCATAACAGCCTAGGCTGATCCTTTAGGTCATACAGGGTTATTTGAAGTCATACTTGTTTAGTCATTTACTGGATGCTCTGACTGTTTCTTAATTTTATCACCTTTACAAGCAAGTCAGACCCATGCCTAGCCAATCTCCTCTCACCCTTTCTATAGGTTTGTGTCACAAAGGAACTACAATGGATAAAGTGCCATATCTTTGAGGAGAAACATTGAGACCAGAGTCTCTCCTCTGAGAAGGAGTAGAAAGAGGGACCCCCACCTGCCTGCTGATAGATCTGGCACCCCCAAAAGGTTGCATACAGCCAGGCAAATTGGGGTGATCTGAAGAGAATTTACTTCCCTTGCTCTCTTTAGTTACTGGAAGGAGAAAGCACAAACAGACTCATGTAAATTTGATTGTGTGCGTGTGTACTTTTGGACTGTGGACACTAGGCAAAACATGCAAATGCCAGTTAATGACTGATCCACAATAACAAATGTTGTTAGGTTTGTAGATTGCTCTTGAGCAACTAAACTGTTTACTTCTATCCAGGGCAAGAAGGAATTCATTTGTGTTGTGCCAGAAGGCAATGATCCAAGCACAACCCACGTCCAGAGGAGCAGGCTAGCAGCTGTAGTGTAGTATCTAGGGCAGAATCAGCTTGGTAGGTTGGCACCTAGGGAGTGTTACAGGCATTTAACAGACTGGTCGGGTCCAGTCCTGGCTTTCTATCAGTCAGGGTCAGATCGATTTCACTTCTGTGCTCAAGCAATGCAGTGCCTACACACAGAAAGGCTAATATCATCAAGCTCCTACCCTGACAATCAGTACTTACGCTTTTTTTTACTCTGCTGAATATAACAAAATGTGTATGGAAATCTCCTCCTAACACTCCGATTTTTTACCAGTTTTTTTACCTGTTTGTAAATGTAAACAGGTTGGTTTCTTGCACACAAACCTCTGCATAGTTCAGATAGTTCCATGCCCTATGAAGTGTATTTTGAGGAGACAAATCAGCTTTCAAACAAAGTATTTCCATGAACGCATGTTTCCATGGATTCATGTTTCTTCCCCAAGTATCTGACAGGAAGGAAGTGGCGCTGCTGGTGGCTTTCCCCTCAGAAGCTGGTGTTCCCTTCACAAGCAATCTGAGGTGTTATGCAGTTGGCTTCAGTCATGTTCGGTACTTTGGATAGCTATTGCATAAATTTAACTGCTCCTCTCCATTTCAGCTTTCAGTCTAAGGCTCACTTCTGTCACTGTCAAGATGATCCTCAAGTTCCATCAGTGTGAAGTTCAAGTGTCTAGAGGTCCCACTTTTACCTTGGGCTGGCGTTCAAATCTTCCAGGTGTTGAGATATTTTTAATGCTAGTACACAATATGTCTTTTCAAAATACCTCTATCCAGATCAAAGGAATGTTTTAGTAGCAAAAAACCAAAAACCTCCGATGGCCTTTGTCTTTCATTTGTGCACCATTATATTACATTGTGCTCAATTAGAAAAGCTATAGGGCTTTGAGCAGCCTGGTCTAGTAGAAGCCCATGGCAGGGGTTGGAACCTGCTGATCATTAAGATCGATCCCTTCCAACCCAAACCATTCTATGAGTCTGTGATTTCCACACAAAGTGAAGCAAGATTACCATGTATAAAAAAGGTAATATAAATCTGACATAGGCATACTCAGCAAGTCTGAAAAAATAACGATTTATTGAAAGCCTTCATATGACAAGTCATTGTAGACCTCTCTGCACAGCAGGATCATAAATACCCTTTTGGGCACTGGTGTGTGTACCCACACGCATGAAGTTTGGCATGTGCTAAGGTGCCTTGCCAGGCAGCAGGAAGGCACTTTTCTTTAATTGCATGATCTTCCACATCAATGCTGTTGAATTCTGGCCACAACTTACAAGGACTCAAGTAAGCAACTGTTCATGCTGCAACTTAGGTCCTAGCCTCCAAAATCTATTTTTTAAAGTCCAGACACATCTGTGAAGAGAAAATGTATGTAAACCAGGAGAATTTCAGAGAGAGAAGCTATGAAAATCCTTTTCCCCAGCATATTAAAATCAGAATTTTATATTTGCTCATATTTGCAGGTCCACATCTTTCAATTTTTGTTGGTTGAAGACTTACCTTTAATTCTACAATAAATAGAGTGTAGTGTTTAGATCCAATTTGTATGTTTTGGACTGCATTCAGCTGCACAGATTTGAAAACAGCAGCAGTTGGACTCCTGAATACTGATGTGCTGATACTGGAAGAGCTAGCTCAGGGACCCCAATTGCCAGTTCCTGTATTACATGACAGTCAATGAGTAAACAAATTAGCAAGAAGGGGTTTTGTTTTTCTGGGTTTGTTTTTTTCTTTGTTATTGGTTTGGTTTTTTTTCCTGTCGTTCTTGGTATGTAGTGGGCTGGATTTTTTGTTTGTTTCTTTCTTGGTTTTGTTTGGTTTGTTTTTAAATTGCAATATTTGTGCAGAGGAGGAAATAACCCGAAATTTACAAGGATGGCAAAAGCCTACAAAATATCCTACTTGCCCTTAGATGGACTAATCATGTCCTATAAAGCCCAGTTGAACAGCAATCACATTTCTCAGGCAGGCCCCTTTTCCTCAGACAGATGCTGGCTTGGAGGTCATTGGAAAGGAAAGGGAGGAGCATCCTGTCTGCACACATTTCCCCAGAAAAAAGTTTTGCTGGCAGACCCAGGAAAGATGCTTTTCAGTGATAGCTCCAATGTTTATTGTTTCATACAATATCTACAGAATTTTGGAAGGCAATATCTAGGTAGAAAGGTATTGTCTCATAGGAAAGGATAATGAATGTATCCAAGCTTTGCTTTTGTGTAGGAAGATGAAATGATTCCCAGAATATGCTGCCCAATAATGTCTTTCTGCATTGAATACTTCCAAGGGGATTGTATTAAAAAACTGAAATGAACTGCTACCAGTCTCCTTGATTGCCTTGTTTGGTAATAAAGGGGGTGCTCACAATTCTAGGCATGTAAAGATGCAACAAGTAAAGACTGTTGTTCGAAAGGTCTCTCTCCAAATAATAAGGTGCTACATGTTTTCAGTGTAGGATTTTGTTGCTGGCTTGGTTTTCATTGGAATTTTTCCACTCTCCTCTTAGCTCAAATATTAGGAGACAGAAAAGCAAGAGAAGTGATATCAAAGACAGATTTTTGCATTATGACACTGTTTCATGAAAAATTCTGATATCATAAAGCTCATGGGTAGACACAAAGAAAGGGAGACATGAGCACTGGATCTGAATTTCAACACAAGGCTACTATCACATATAAGGGGTGGATAATGTAACAAAAGCCATTGAATATAACAGGATTCCTACATTTATTCTCTGCACACAGTTCCTAGAAGATTTTGGGGTGAGCCAAAGGATACCAAGATTCCCTAATCCATTTAGGGCTCATGGTGGGAAAAAGCACAGAAAAGCTGATCCAAGAGTCCCAGGTTTCACCCTCATTTCTCAGAGCTTAAGGCCCATCAGCCAGCCTCTCTCCTACTGCTGGGTGGCTCTTGGCTTGCACTGCATCCAGCCATACCAGGTGGTGTACCACAATGCCCCAAAGTATTATTCCTGTCCTACAATATGGGATTTTTTTTCTTAGTTGGGTTATCCAAAAATAACCCCAACATGATCCAAATATGTCTATAAAACTCTTGCTGTCAGATGGATGCGTTTCCCATCACTCTGAACTGCTTTTCCACCACTCCTTGCATATGTAGTGTCTTTCCCTGTGAGTCATATCACCTTTTCCCATGCTTGCTGACATTTTGACCTCTTTTGAATACAGCTTTCCTCCTGCCCTCTGCTTCCTCTCCACTACACCCGATTTGACGACACTGCTGACCAGGGAAGCACATGGCTTGCCTGATTGCCTGGAGCAGGCTGGCATCCCTTCCCTAACAGGTCTGCAGTGCTGCTCCCATCGCCTCCTTTTCTCCAAGAAGACTTTTCTGAGTTGTGCATTCTCCAAGATGACCAAACATGAGCTGGCTGTGCTCCAGCCCTCCCATTGCAGCTGGCAGATTCACAGGCACTCCCCAGGACTTCCAGGAGTGCACCCCCTTTCAATTATTGCATTATCTTGTAAGCCTACCTCATTAAACAGTGACTGTAATGCATATTAATGGCCTAACCTGCATGACCAAGCCACTCAAAGACTTGCAAGGCTTCTCCTGATTTCTCTTCTGTTCCTCTGACTGAAGAGACCAGCCAGAAAAAGCTCAGCAGTGCCATATCATATGGGACCTTTCCTTTGATCCTTTTATACTGGCCTTTCCCCTACTCTCCCAGGAGAGGAAAGAAACAGTGCTGGTCCATCCGATGACCGCCCTTTCATTCCACTGAGAGGGTATATTTTGTAAAACCAACCTTCCATAGAAAAAGACTGTTTTTTCTCATGGGTGACCAGTATAGTACATTCTGCTGCTTCCTTGTAATGTTTTAATAGAGTATCTTGGCCCTGAGAAGGGTCATTTACTGGAGCAGAAATACCAGTAAGGCATCTCCTTAGGTAATGGCCATAGCTATGTAGGTCAGCGGGTGAAACAAGAATACTTGTGGATAATTAAACTTCCTGTATAGGCACACTTTGGCTAGGAAGTGAAGGGTACTTAAAGTCAGAAGTGCCCATTGACTCCAAGGTAGTCTTCTGTACAGATAAGCAGAAGGTTGACATGCCAGGGTCAAAGTACAATCTTTTGCTCCTCAAACTGGCATCACTTAAGAGAGAGGGAATGCAAAGGGAAAGGACCATCCTGAATTGCCTGACAGTAACTTATCTGAGACCTCAGCGGGGAGAATATTTCAGGGTAAATACTTTTTTAAATGTATTTGCCTCTTTTCATATTTTTAAATTGTCTATAAATATCTCTTTGCAAGTCTGTTTGTCATTCTGAATGATTTACAATGAGTGAAACTCAAGTTTAGGCCCATTCACAGGCAGCTTATTGCAGGTTTTCAAAAAAGAAATTCAGTCTGATCCAATTTAACACAGGGATCACATGGCATGTCTTCTTGCCTCAATTGGATAATTCTTTGATTCAGCTTTTTGATGTGAATATCAATTATTCATTTGAATTTCAACTTTCTAGTACTACTTGATGTTATTCTAATAGTATATGCTGTTTCAGCAAGTATTTCTGTACAGATATTACTTGTCAGTAAGTTTATGGTGTGAAAATTAAAACCAAGGAAATGCAGAGTTCCTTTCAAAATAAAGATGAATATTCATAAAAGCATTACAGTGTTTGCCTCTCTCTGATGTTTAGTGTTGTTCATTCATCCAAAGTTGGAAGGATATAGGCTGAGACATGCTTCAAGAGAGCAGTTAAATGAGGAGCAGGGGAGATTATGTTATAAGTAACAAGATGATTGTAAAAATCCTGGACATTTTGGGGCCACAAAGCCTTTATCAAAGTTGGGAGAAAATTCTACTGGGTGTTATACAGGCACGATGTACAAAACTAGCTCAGAAAATAGGACATTCAAATCCAAATTACTGCAAGGTCTAACAGTACCTTGTGAATAGAAGTATACAAAGCATACTGAGAGAACAGAAATTTTAGTGGGCTTAACTTTTCATCAACTTTGAGGGCCCATTTCTAAGGTTACAACATGGAGAAGTATACATTGAAGACTGGTACAAAAATGGATAGGTCAAATGCTTTACAGGACAAAAAAACAAAATCAGGGAAAAAACAGTGTATCCATGTCTCTCAGTAGGCTGCTTCAATAAGAGGTGACTAAGCTGGTCAACCAGGAGTACACATTTAACAGCAAAGCTACTCAAGAATGCATTGAATTCAATGTCTTGAATTATTTGTTTTTTTTCCTGTCACTGAATTTTGGTTTTTTCTCTGTTGAAGTGTTCAGAGCACTCTCTCAGATGCAAAGGCATTGAGTGCATTCCACAGAATACTCAAGAGGTTTGACAAAAAAAAATGCAGTAAGGCTTTGCCATTGTGGAAGTGCTGGCAATTTGAGCCCCAAGTGGTAAAGGTGAAATAGCTGTGTAATTACAGTCTTGGTCAAACCTCTTTGAAACCATCAGCTTGGGGAATGTCTAATCACAGTTCCCCACTTCAATATAGTTGCAAGAATACAAGTGCATGGCTCTGATTTCACTTACATATGGGGGAGTTGATACCACTGCAGCTTCATCTCCACATCCCAAAGATGGAGCACAGGCACCCAGAAGCAGAGCTGCCTTGTTCTGCTGGAAATTATCTGTATTGCAGGAAAAAACTACTGCAAGGATAGAGAAGATGAAAAAAGGAAGGAAGCAAACAACAGACTAACAAAGAGGAAACCATCAGGTATAGGAGGACAGGTAGAACAGCTTCAGAGAAAAAGCCTGTAGAGCTTTTGGGTTGGGTGCTAGTTCAAAGAGATTCTTTGCTAACTGCTGTGCCTTTTTTTGTAGTTGTTGTGTTTGATTCCTGCTGTAATGAGGGAAAATAAATTAGAATGCATAACAGATACCTAGTTTCGGCATGAATTTTGCTTCCTACCAGGTAGCACTTCAGTTGACTGTTCAGATCAGCAGGCAAGTTAACCTCTTTGGAAATGGAAGGAAATGCAACTACTGTCCTCCACAGAAGAGAGCCTTAAGAAGCCATTAATCTCCCTTATGTAACCAGGCAGGTGATATGAAAATTTCCATATGGTGTGTTTGGATCTCATTCTGCCCTGAATTTAGGATGAAGCTGCCCCAGGCCTCTGCTTCACTCAGTGTTTCATCAGCTGATGTTCTGAAAGCTGCTTTTTCAACACATTGAGCTAAATCTTCAATAAACCCATCACGTTTCAGAGGATTGGACAAATTAAAAATAAAAATAAGGGTCCTCTGATATCCATAGATGTAGGCATTAATTTGAACCTGTAGATTTGGACCCATGTTTCCTCTGCCCTTCCCCTAAAAGATTCAAGGGTGTGTGTGGAGTTTTGGTTCTAGTCTCTATTTAAGTCTGAGGGGTGCAGGGAAAGCTACCCCTTCATCTTGTCTCTTTACACAGTAAACACTGGATGAAATTCATACTGCAAGCATTGGCAGTAGAACCCCTTGCACACCAGCAAAAAGAGATTAAGTGTCTTGATATATCCCATCAGGGGACTTCTTTTATTGCTTGAATCAACAGAAGCTTTGGATCAACGAAAAGAGCCAAAGCAGGTGTCTTGTTTACCTCATGCCAATCTATCCTTCTCTCCATCTTCAGAAAATTGCTATTCAGCTCTCTCAAGGATACTGAGCACTTGGGTAACCATTTGTTTCTGCTTTATCTTGGCAGTACAAACCCAAACAACAATAACCCTAGGATGCAGAAAGACTCAAAATCACCTATGCTTTATTATTATTATCATCATATACATGATATATTGTATTAAAAAATCCCACATACTATGTCATATCAGATATGAAGCAGTACTCCTCTTCAAGGTTGTGTTTAGCAGCCCTTAAATGCAGCTTTTAATCAGAAATTCCTGGCTGTCCAGAAAGAAGTACTTCTTAGATGGATATTTTCTTATCTTTACAAAAAGACTTTCTTGAGCCATAGTTTCACACACACTCCAAGACTTTGTAAGAGTGGTTTAACCTTCTGTCCCTTCCCCCAGTCACTCATTTACACTTGTTATGCTTTCAAGTCTGTGTTGGCAAGGCTATTCAGGTGTTTTGCACTGAACTAGGTATTGGAACTAGGAAGCACATGGCAGGGAACAGTCTTTTTTCACTGGTAGTGCTAATTGCTCAAATTGTACATCTGATTATGGCTGCAGGACATGTTTTCTTGGGCTGACTTAGTAAAATTGCAGCTTGCTCCTGCCATGCTCTAGTCTTACCTGATAAGAATAAACACTGTTCCAAAGCCTTATCTTGCTTCCCCATTAATGTTACCCTCTTGAAAGACAGGATATGGGATCTGTCCTGCTGCAGAACGGGAGTAGTTCTTCCCAGTTTTTTGGGTTTTAACATGTGGAGAAGAGCAGCAATTTCCTGTCCTGCTCTCCCAACGGAGATGCTTTTGAAAGAGCAGAGAGTCAGCTGTTCTCCCAGATTTGTGCTCTCCCCTTTTCTTGTGTTTCCCTTTCATTTATGCCTTTTTCTTCCTGTTCCCTAACCTGCTATAACCTACTTCCACACTTCTGCAATTGCTTTAAAAAGAGCGATCTCCCTCCTACTCCTTCCCGCTGCCTACCTCACCAACCTGTGGCTGGAATCTCAAATCCTCAAGCACTAAAAGAGAAGAGGCTTTTTTTCTCAGCTAAATTAACACCAATCTGCTCTTGTTAGCTTGTCATTCTCCTGAGAGCAGCCATACAACCTCTTCATTTCATTTCCCCTTCTCTTGCTGCTTAAGAAGTAGCACATCCTCACACCAGAGACACTTGCATGAATCAATTTGCAGTGACCAGCTTAAATCTCTCCTGGGCCACTCTAGCTTCTTTCATTTGGAGCTGCCCTGCAATGGTTGTAAAGGAAACCTGACAAGGGACAGAGGGGAAGTGCTTGTGTTAGTGTACTGTGCTTGTTCCTCAAATCAACTTCCATAGCCTCACTGGGAGCATCATCAGGTCTGCTAAGCACATCTGAAACACTAGTCTTTTTTATGACCCTTCCAGTTTTCTTATATGCATTGGACATTTGGGCATTTCTGTAGAAAAGCGGTCCGATTTCTTCCCTCAGGATCAGTTTTGTGCCAGTAATCCTTGCCAAACTTGACACAAGTGACGGGTGAAATCCTGGCTCAGCTGAAGTCAATAGCAGGGCTCCCATGAGAGCCAGAGTCCAGACCATACTGTCAGCTTTTTCCACAAGAACCAGCCTTCTCATGCCTGCTTGTCTGGGGGGCTTTCTGTCAAGAGAGATATTCACTTCTTGTGGAAGAGAAAGGGCTGGAAGGCAAACAGAACAAGCCCAGTGTCAAGAGGACCTTAAACATGATGTTAGGGCTTTTAAAGACTGTCTTTCTTTTCTTTAAAAGGTGTGTTATAAATGTTGCTGCTAGGTGCAAAGCTTCCCCAAGTCTCCTCACCCCCCACTAGAATGTCAAAACACGCTGTATGAAGCAGTGCATGCATTTTCTCCCTCTGCCTTTTCTCCAGTGAGTATTTCTTAGAGGAAATAACCTAAAAGAAACTCATTCTGTTCTGCAAGTCACGCCTGGAGGGGAGGAGCTATCTAACCTCCTGGCTGATTATTCTTTAAAAATAATAAGAAGAAAACCATGCTTTTGTTTTTTTTTTTTACTGTAGTCTTCATGGATGAATCAGCTTCTGACCAACCTCACAGTCAAGCTGCGGCACCGGCAGCTATCCAAATACTCACTAAATATCTGTGAATCATTTGGTGTGTTAGAGATGATTTGCTGTAGGTTGCAGACTCCCAGTTAGTCCATATTGCTGGAGAAATTAAAGTCTTTGTTGCCATAGTTTTGCTGACTCTTTTTCATCATTGTGTTTTGTCATTTCACTACACCCCAAAGATGCAAGTAAAATACAAAATAACATCTACTAAGATTTTAGTATCTTCCAGGCTCTGAAACATCCCAAAGACAGGGGGAGGGGATCCTTGATATAGTCGCAGTAGCATTTTCAGGAGAGAAACTATGGAGGTTTTAAAAACAACAAAACATCAGTGCTGTTAGTAACACTGATTTCCTTTAGTTGCATTTGGGTGAGCTCATGACACTATCTGTCCTAGGTCTGGATAATCCTCTAAATTCCAGGAGAAGTTAATTGGGAGCATGAGATTTTCATGGCAAATCCTCACTTTCCAGCAGGAATAAATAGCAATAGCTATTTCCTTGTTCTTTGCCTAGGCTATGCAATCTTATACAAAGAACTTATACACTCCACACTTGCAGTAATTTAAACTTTTGGGGCGGCTGGTTTTGTTTGCAGCCACATATTCACACTAACTAATCAGAAATGTACTTGCTATCAAAGGCAGAATATTCCCCTCCCTGTCCAGCAGATTGGTTTACTGCAAGAAAACTACATGCACAAGCAAATCTCCCAGACATGTCAGACTTCTAACAGAGCTATGAATTCTCTCAACAGTCAGAGGTAGAACATTAATAACCACCACCATAAAACAAATCTAAAAACTGCATCATAATAATAATAATAAAAAAGATATTTATAGAGGCAACACAGGAGATGCAACAGTAAAAGAGTCTCCCTTTGGATCATCAATTCATGAGTTCTGTGATCCTGAATAATGGGCATGCTTCCAAACGATAAAATAAACCACATCATCTATTCAAAATCACTAACTTTCCTCTTGCGTTTCTTAAAGGTGAATTGCAGCAAACGTATAAATTTTAGTGTGTTGTAATTTGTGTGTCTTTTACTACCATAGGAAGTGAAATTCACAGAATTTATTGGAAATCATTATCTTCCTGTGCTTCTTAAAATTTAAAATTTGTCACAGCAGCAGCAAAGTTGACACAGTGTAATACTGGTGATAGAGTGATACTCTCTGAAAGAACTCCATGGGAAGATCTGCCAATAACAGTATCTGTAATTATATTTGCTTCTTAAAATCAGTAGAGCTTCCAAAATAAAATAATGAAATGTTTGTGTTTGAAAAGGACTCATGGACAGGGATCATGACCAACAGAAGAACATTAACTGATCTAACCAGCAGCATCAAAAAACCCAAGCCTCCATGGAAGCAAAATACTCTGCCCTATTTCATTCAATCTTTAATTCTTCTTAATAGTTTCATTTGGGACTCTGATAGCAGATGTAACCACTTGCTCAATCACAGAGTGTTTCACATCTGCTTTACCCAGACTGAAGAGGCAAACAGGTGCAAATCAAGCACCAGCTTACTCTAATCAAGGCACTTTTTGACAGAAAGAGCATTTTTTACTGCTGAGAAACACTCCTGCAGTCAAAACTCTGTATGTAACTTAACATGTGGAAAGTAAGCCCTTACTTTTAGAACACATAAGGGTCATAATTATAAAATAATTACAAGTTCAGGTTGTGACTGATAAATGAAAGGTAGCATTCAAAGGGGGATGTACTCAAATGTACATGAACTAGGTGTCTGCATCTGTGGATATGCACACGTGTTTATCTGTTTCATTGTAGGTGGATAGGCAAATATCAAATGCTCCTATCTGACCTTCATTAATCAACTGAATTTCAACAGGTGTTGTGGTAGAAATGCTTACTGCTAAATTCAATATTGTTTTCATTCCAGCCTGAGGAGCGGTGAGATTTTTCTCTTCTGACTTCTTTTACGTGATCCCACGCTGATTTGAGTAAATGTAATTTCACAGTGAGTTTCATTAAGTTCCTAATATCTTTTCAGGGGCTTTCTGACAAGACGTATTCTATGATTAGCTTCTTTTGAAGTTATCACATCTCTCTCCTGCAATCCACATCTGTTTATGGCATAAGTTCACCCAGTAGTTGATTATTAATCCATATAGGCTTACTGAAAATGGATGTATTCAGACACGATTGTATTTGCAGTGCCTTCAGATCAGGGTTTAGGATTATGGACCTCTGACTTAACTTCAAATAATGTTTAGGAAAAGCCAAAAAGGTAATACCAATAAACACAGGGAAACTTCAAAAACAGCAACATATGGTACATATGTGACTATTAAGTACCCACCAAGAAATCCTTAGTCTATCTCCATAAATACTTAATCCAGAGATACCCCCATAAGAGAGCCCCTAAATAACCTTTTAATAGTGATCACACACTAAAGACTGAGCTCCAAGGTCTCTAATCCATGTGGAGCCTTCTTCAGTTTTTGCTTCTAAATAAACAGGAGCTGACAGTAAGTTCACTTGGAGTAAGTGCCAAAATGGATGTGCAACTGCTTGGTCTCTTAAAATCTTTAAGTGCTGATGGCACTACAATTAAGATATTCTGGCATTCTGCCTCAGATGCAGGCAGGCAAGACTTAAAGTGATCAAATTTAGACAGCAAAATTGTATGTTCATATCAAATGTAAACAGATCCTCATCTATGATCTTCTGCAAGACTGTGTGAAATGCAAGCTAGGTCTGCCAAGTATTCCTAGTTAGTTTTTTAAGGAGGCAGACGAGGATTAGGCAGCTAACAGAGGAAATGAAAGACTATTTATCACTTCATGTTTTATAAACCATTCCTCAACAACCTGTAAAAATGTAAAATGCAGAAGCCCCTTCATTTAGCATTTCCTCTCTGGGCTCTTGTGAGGAATCCAACTCAGCAGAAAGTTAGACCTGACACCTTCAGATTCCCCAAGTGTTGGTTCCCTCTACTACCACAAAAAAAGGAATGCAGCCAGCTAACAGCTATAGAAAACATTGTCATTTTTCAAACATGAGGCCACAAGGAGGAACAGATTGTGGCAACCTCCTGCAGGTCTTAACTAGAACAGCAGAAGTGTCAGCCCCCGTGTGTGCTTCATGCAGTTCGTTTCTTCAGCTCTTTCTTTCCTTTGGTTTATTTTACATAAACACAACCATTTTGTGAGCATGTGCTCAGCTATAAAGATGAGGAGGTAGCACAGGTCCTTGTTTTTGACACTGAAAGCAGTGAGAAACAGCAATTAAAGCTGCAGACTGTAGCAAGCATGAAATCTATTTCACTATAGGAATTGTATTTGGCTTTCCTTTAATTGTGGGTGATGGTAGAGCATACAGACAAGTGTCCCAAGAATTCCAGTAAAAACCTCAAGTGCCTAAAGTTCTACATAGAGATGTGTTTGGACAGGGGTTTTGTTTATTGTGGGAAGGTTATAGAAGTACACAAAGGCATTTTGCAGATGAGTTCAAGGTAGTAAAGTGATTTGACTACTTGAATGTTTCTTTCTATATATGTATCTTAATTGCACCTCAACTTTCCTTTAAAAGAAATAACCTATTTATTTCAGGCAAACCTAGAATTTCTTCAAGACGGATAAAGACAAAACAATTTCTTAAAACTGCACTTCAACTTCTAGAAATTACATAGTCTGAAAGCAGCTGTCTTCTGCCTCACTTTCTGTAAAGGTGCCTGTCCCATCCTTTAAGTGATGTAAGCCTGCTTCTAGTCTGACTTCCACAAAGAGGTATACAGAGAGAGCATGGAGACATTTTCAGGAGCAAAGATGGTTGCAGATTTTCAGCCTGCCAAATTAGGTGGGAAATGATGTTTCCGCTACAGTTGCCAGCTTTGTCTTATCCCATTCCTGACAGAAAGCCCCAAAAGTGACATGACTGATCTCCACAGCATCTGAAACTACAGGTACTTTCAATATGAGTCACCTGAATTGATGGCTCAAGCACTCGCAGCTGCTTGAATGCTTAGTATGTCATTAGGCAGCTTATTACGCCAGCAGGCCAGGCTAGAGAGCCTACCCATAGGCATATCTGCAGGCTGCTCCTAAGGTTTCCTGTCAAATGGGAGGGATAGGGATGTATTTGTCATCCAACTTCTCTGGAGATCCCTGCTTAAATGGGGGGCAGACTTAACCAGTAATTCGTGTTGAGTGAAATGGAGGGAAAGCAGCAAAAATACCTGTCTTACCTTAATGAGAGAACCCTGAAAATCTGCCAGTTCTAGCCTAACACTGTTTCAGTCAAGCCTTCTGCATCTGTTGGCTAACAAAAAATCCTGCTCCAAATGGGAAATGAGAGATGACAAACCAGTTCTCTACCTAGGCTTACTTTGAAAATTTCCCAGAGGATGGCTGTGGGTCTTGGAGCTTATTTGCATTGTGTTTATTTTGGGCTGTGAAAAGAAAGGAGCTTTGCATTTGTTGCTTGGGTCTAGAGATCTGCCAAATGCTGAAGAAGAGAATCAGACCCCTGAAGCAGTTCTGGAAAATACACAAAAATCAATTACTAACTAGAACCTCAGACTAAACAGCAAAAGCATAGAGTAAAAAGTCCTATTTTATGTTCTCCCCCCTTTCTCTCTCCTCCCCACACAAAAACAAAAAAATCCAACAACAAAAAAACACCAGGAAAAAAAAAAAAAACAACAAACAAACAAAAAAGAAAAAAAAAAAAAAAAAAAACAAACAATGAAGAATAAATTTAAAATGTAATCTGCAGTGCAAATTAGACAGCAGTCCTCTGAGGGTTGGCTTGGAAGGTTACTCAGGCTACGGTCATCATTGATTACCTACATTTGTAGCTTACTAGAGTAAGACTGCACTGACATAAGCATGATGACATGCAGCAACTAGCTTTTTTCAGTGCTTGGCTCCTGAACCATTTTCTCTATGCTTTCCAACATTTTGATTCAATTTTTGCATTGGTCTTAGTCACTTCAGTGTATATGTAAAAATTGCTGTTGAGCTGTGATTTTAAGGCGCTCTACTGCATTATGTAATGTTTTCAAGAAAGTTATCAAATTCCCTCCCAGAAGTTTACATGGTGTTAGCCTCTCCTTTTGATGGTTATTCTGTAGAAAGTTTGCTCAGGCCTTTAAAAAATTTTCTAATACCACATGGACTACAGTGTTCAATCTATAGCTTTCGCAGTCTTATACTGAACTCTCTGTAATAAGAAAAGCCTAACAGAGAACTACAGATGTAGTCTAGGTTAGCATTACTAAGAAAAATATGATAAAATGGGATTACATAGCAGTTGTTTCATGAAAATAGTTATTCATAGAATCACAGAACAGTTTGGACTGGAAGGGACCTTAAAGGTCACCTAGTTTCAATCCCCCTGCCATGAGCAGCAACACCTTCCACTAGACTAGGTTGGTCTATATTATGTTAAAGCTGTACCATGAACTAACTTTTATGATAGTCAGTTGTAAATACTATCATAGGTTTTCGGTTTTTTGTGAGCCTTATAGTCTAAATATCAAAGATGATAGTCACTCTCACATAATTGTGTTTAACTCATTTGCAGTCTTGTGTCTCATTGAACAACCCGAAGCAAATATGCCAATAAGTAGCATTGTTTCCCTGTTCTGCTGGGAAAGGATTAATGTATATATACAGACATATATATAGCTACCTATGCAGGACCGATTTCTGTAGAAACTCTACTTGTAAAGACAGTTACAAAACCTGTGTAAAATGACAAATTTGATGCTACTTACTTGTCCTTTAGAGTGCTGGATAAACGTATTAAACCGGACTTCAGCATCCCCCTTAATAGTATTCCTGTTGCTAGGAAACAGTTCTCAGGACCCCACAAGCCTTGTCTTTGGGACTGCTTTCATACTTTACCCAAAGCCCCTGCTCTGACATGCTTGAAATTGTATTTCCATTTTTCATTGTCTTTCCTGCTATTTTTCTCCATTTGTTTTTTGCTTACAAAATCCAATTTTGCAAATGAGCAGATACATATCATGTAACTAACCAGCTGTGCAAAATGGTGCTCTCCTTAAAAATATATCCTCATGGTATACACCAAATATATCTCTGAAATAGCTTTTCACCCTCACTATTTGTCCTGGGATAAGTGTTAGAATGGATTGGACTACTCATGGAAGATTACCACTTTCTAAGTTTTTACTGAAATAGCTGTATTTCTGTGTAAAATACAGTACTTTCCCTTCATTGGTGAGGTATTTATTGCACCCACTTACTGCAAGATTATGCTTAATTGGAAGCTCATTGGTTTGTTTGATGCTCTTTTAGATTATTTCACTCTGCATATGAGACTTCCCATGGATTTCCTAGAAGGAAAGGGCACTAGGTCCTCCTGTTTATCAAGCTTATAAATAGATTGTACAGTTTATCTTTCAAAAATCCTAGCAAAGCCAAAATTACAATTATAGCTATATAATTATTAAAATATGTTCCTAGCTGAGCTTATTATCGCCTCTCAGGAATCAATGAAGAAATAGATGCTATGGATTTGATGACAGGGCTGTTTCAGTGGTTCTTGTTTTACAAAGCACAAGGAAGGAGGTGGTGAAAAGGTCACAGAAGGTGGCAAAATGGGTGAATTCAGCATTCTGCTATAGAAGGCGCTCTTTAGCATCCTCCAAAGGATGTTTCTAAAAAGCTAGTCTGAGATATAAAAAAGCCTCAAGCTTCTAGACTTACCCTATTTAACCTTTTACATATCCCTGATTCAACACTATCTCCAGAAATACACTTCCAGGACACTTTTCCCCTCAGTGCATCAAACTTCTGACCTTGCAGCTGTTGTAAGTCAATCACAACATATCCTCCTGTACCATGTTATATATAAAGGTAACTTGCTCATCAAATTCCAAAGAGCTACAAGTACTATGCAGCCTGATCCTGCAGTTCTCACGCAGGCAAGGCTGCCACTGAGCTAAGACTTTATTTATACTACTGATGGCCTCAGCTCCCTTTTATTCATGGTGGTATAAATTAGGATTCACCCAAATAAAATCATGGGGTTAGGCAGAAAATCGAGTGTGAGTGGAGAACCAAAGGACAAATTCTTGTATGCAGTAATCCTTCAGACTTCAATGCAATCCCTGAAACCTTTCCAAGTGGAAATTCTGTCCTCCAGCTACCCGAAACCAGTGGATACCTTGCTTCTATGGAAACAGTAACTTCAGTGCTACTGAAAATGGTTTCTGAGTAATTTGCAGTGGTCACTTCTTACATTGCCCACTTACAGAGTTGGGTTGCTTTAGCCAGGCTGTAAGGTCCTCCTTCTGCTTATTGCATACTGCAGTGTATCGTAAGGCTCCCAGCCCTGCCACTTTTCCAAATGGAAACTCAAAAGCTGCAAAAAAACAGAAGAAAAAGGTTGGAGTTAGAGATAAGTTGCTGAAAGAATCATCCCATTGTCCTAAAAGGAGGATCATGATTTTCCTTCTTCTGGTTATGGACCTCAAGTTAACCATAATGAAATGCTGGAATGCATTATTTATATCACATAATCATAATAAATATCATAATCATTTGTGTTGCTGCCAATACAAGCCACTCAGAATGCAGGGTGCAAACTGATACACGTGTACTGTATATCACAGTGAGCCCAAAAAAGAGACAACATTGTAAAACAAATCCATTTATATAGCATAGTCTTCTCATGCAAATCCCAGTATTAGTGAGAACTTCCCCTTCAGAAATTGCCCAGTGAGTCTCTAGCATCAAAAAAACACATAAGTTGTCCTTGGGTTTTACATCCAAATCAAAGCCCTGATTCCAGAAAAATATATCGTTCCAGCTTTAAGGCTGCCTTTGGGTAAGGTCATTAATGGGACAATATATTTATAGGCCAAATCAAATATGGGTTTAGTCAAATTCTTGTTTTACTGTGGAAGAGCTGATCACTTCATCACTTGAATCTGCTTGGCTGTCATTCATTAAAATATGAATATCAGCTATTTCACTCTGGGCCTAGATACAAGACTAAATAGTGCCACAGTAAAGTAAAAGAGGTATGCCCCAGCTGTCCACTACATCTCTGCTGCCCTAAATATATCTCTCTGGTTGTTTGGCTGGCTTAGTTTCCAGGAAGACTAACAAAGGATTAGCTTTACATATGGCTAGGAAAATGGATGGGCAAAAAATAACTGAGGGTTTCTGGGGAAAGGTTTGTTCTCAAAACATGGTATGGAGTACATGTAAGATGTAGTTTTGATGTGCCTGTGTGTTTTGTTACAAAGAATTCTTGAAAAAGCTTAATAATCCTTTCTTTTCTTGTTTGCATTATCCTCTTTCAAAACCTCAGTAAAACTCTCCTTTTCCAATATACCTAAAAAACCTTGGCAACAGTTAGGTTTTGCTGTGCTAAGAACAGCATCTATCAATCAGGTTGGTGGGGAAGGTTTTACTGCTTCCTTATATTCGCCATCTCCATCTGCTGCCTAATACACACCATTTGAAGCTCTTGTGGTAGGGAGATGTCTCACTGTTGTGGGTTTGTGTGGGAGATACTGGTACAAGGATAAAACTCTTAGTTCTAAGTTCTAGAAATAATAATACTCAAGGTTCCTCAACTGTGTCAGCAAAGTGGTATTTATGGCAGTGACAGACACCTTCACACAAAGAGCCAAGACACAACTCTCCCAGCCTGCTCTTGCCTTTCTCTTTGCTTGCAAATGCTTTGTTCATGGACAAAAACTGGCAGAGAGAAAGAGAGAAGGAGAGAGAAGGAGAGAGAAGTAGAGAGGAGAGAGAAGTGGGAGGGAGAAGGGAAGGGAAGGGAAGGGAAGGGAAGGGAA
>JAOEHY010030181.1:46505-67718 GCA_025447955.1 Psilopsiagon aurifrons | reverse complement strand
CATCCCTGGCAGTGTTCAAGGCCAGGTTGGACACAGGGGCTTGGAGCAACTGCTCCAGTGGAAGGTGTCCCTGCCCACGGCAGGGGGATGGAACTGAACGAGCTTAAAGGTCCCTTCCAACCCAAACCAATCTGGGATTCTATGAATGGAGGATGTGTGTGGACAGACGTTTGGAGGCAGATTAGCACTAAGTCCTTTGTGGTCCACTTAAGACACCTTGCAGAACTCAGCTGAGCTACATAGATCTGGGGGGGTGTCCTGTGGGGCCAGAGCTTCCCTCCCGCTGCTGCTAAGGGTATCCCAGGGCAGGGAAGACAATGTCCTGACTTGGCTTCTTCCAACTGCCATATGGTGCCTTGGTGACTATGTCCAGATGCCACAAATTGAGGCTTTCCCTCGGCCTCAGGCTGCTGGAGGCTATACTGGAGCTGGGCAGGGAATCAGAGAGTGTCTGACTGACGCCCTGATGGTGCTCCACTCTGCAGAAGCCTCTCTATTTAGCTCAGAATGTGCACATCTGGATGCGACAGAGGTGTCCAGTGCCCAGCAGTGCTTTTGAGGCTCAGGTAGGTAACTTCCCCCCTCAATCTATTCCAATTTGACATCCTCACCTGGCTCTCAAAATGGATAGTTTGACTTACCACAGTTCTTGAGGTGTGTGGTTTGCCAATGGGAACTTTTAACAGGATGGTTTTCTCTCATAGGATTTCCCTCACAGTGTTTGGCCCTTCTAGTTTTTGTTGGGTTTGGGTTTTTTCTCCCCTTGTGAGTAATGGGACAACTATTCGCTCAGGCAGCTTTCACCTATGAAATAGTTGCTGTGTAACAGCCTCACTTTGCCGACAGAAGGAAAGAGATAACTGGTATGTAACTTATACTGGTTGTCATGTCAGTAAGCATGGATTGAATGGATTCTACACCGACATTAGAACAAATGTTGTGAGGCAAAGGGGTAAAGTTCCTTGTCAGAGCCATGGAGTAGCCACAGGAAAAATTAGTATCTGGGGAAAAGATCACTTGTATAAAGGAAAGGTGTGATGGTATATGGCCCAAAAGGAATCTGCAACATTAGATCAGAGCATAGGGCTGCAAGGTGGCTTCCTCTCAGTTGACATGGTCCCAGTTTCTGGAGGGGAACTTCACTGAAACCAGCTCTGAAACTGTCTGAACACTTACAAGCCACTAACCTCTGTGTGAAGGAACAACACATACCCCCATCGCTGCTTCAAATGTGAGACACTGGCCCCAGTGGGACAGATCAAGTGTCTAGGGTTTTGTATACTGCATAGCTTGGGAAACCAAGGCCAGCAGAATGGAAGTTTAGAGGTATTTATTTACATTTAAGATATTGTCTGCAAGACAGGAGAGAGAATAGTCCATGAAACTTGAGGAAAGACTGAATATTTCAGTCACAAAGTTGGACACATTATGTTTTTCAGCATTCAGACTATATTTATGCATTCTTGTACCTCTAAAATGCTTGAAGTCTTCCCCCTCCCCCCCCCCAAAAAAAAACCAACCCACATCTTTTAGCCTTTGCTTATCAAAGGCTATATCATTAAGGTAAAATTGACCCCTATTGGTCAAAATTTTCAGCTCCAAAAGTGCTTCTTTAGCTTCTTATTTGTTCTGCTTCCCCTGGCTGAGTTGCTCTAAGGGAGTTGGGGGGGGAATTCCTTTTTATGGGTTACATTACTTATGCAGCAGGCATGAAACTGCAAACACCTGGTAGCTTCCCTTGTGTGAGCTGCAGCCTACCTCAGAGTGCTCTGCACACATCTGAAACTCGTTCTGGGTATCTCCAAGGTCCTCTCCATCACTGATTGAATGTTTTTAAGAGATTCATTATGGAACAGCTGTGATTGATCCTGGGGATCACACAACAGAGGCCATTAATGTTTGAGATGGGGTCACTGTCATCCAGAAGACTAATTCTTAAATTAAGGTAAATACAACGTGTCCCCCTATTCCACATGTATTACGCTTGCTCTTGGCAGGGAACATCTGTATGAGGTGATGCTCGCTTAAGGCATGGGGGTGGCTGGATTGTTGGCTCACAGGGATGTTAATTTTGGCTAGTGAACTGAGAAGTAGCATGTCTGAAAGATCTGCTGAATTAATATCAGGTTTAAAATAGCTAAATAAGAACTGAATGGACAACATAGTGTTCTGTGTCTGTGCTTCTGCCTCTCTGTGCATTTCCTGACATATTTTCTGTTTGGTATCACGGAAACCCCAATTTTTTCCATGTCAAGGACTCCGTAGTATCTGTGGCATCATCTAAAACTTAGAAACTTCATGGTGCTGTCACTGTGACATGGAAATAGTGAGGTTCTTTGGATGCAACATGAGTGTCTCTTTCACTGATGAAAATACTTCATGAATTTGGACTTGCTGTAAGTATCTGCAGTGATGTGTGTGTGTACGTAGCATTGTGTGTAGGGGTGTGCATGTCTTCAGAACTTAATTGAATCAGACTGACACAAAAGAGCAGTATTTCAGGAGTCTATCTTCATATGGGGCGAATCAGCAAGCGAGCTACTTCATAACTTAAAACTTATCTCTTGGGACCTGGAGCACAGCCACAAGCAGCAGTTCCGTGGTGCTAACATAACAACAGGTTCACATGAGGGAGCGACAGTTTCTGGCTGTAGCACCCTTTGAAAGAGCCCATTGAAACATATAATGACAAGAAGAGAATACATTAACTTATTTTCATGTTGACTTACACCTTCAATAGGTCTTGATATTTAATCTCATTTCTTAGTAAGAAGAGATTTTTTCTTGTAAGGAAGAAATTCTTCAATGTTAGAGTGCTGAGGCGCTGGCACAGGGTGCCCAGAGAAGCTGTGGCTGCCCCATCCCTGGCAGTGTTCAAGGCCAGGTTGGATGGGGCTTGGAGCAGTCTGGTCTAGTGGAAGGTGTCCCTGCTCATGACAGTGGTTGGAAGTGGATGAGCTTTAAGATCCCTTCCAGCACAAGCCATTCTGTAAATCTGTGAAGCACTATGATTTTCATTGGGTTTATTTTCTGACCAAGGAAACCTCCGACTAGTGACATGCTGTTTAAACTGCCTTATTGATCACAAACGGGCTGTATGTTAGGGGATCTAAAAATCACCACTGTTAGTAACTTTATTTCTGCTGCCTGTATCATGCTTCACAGTGTTGTCCATTTAAAAGAAACTTGTCCATATTGTTTCATCTCAGTGGAATTATGTTGGTTTATACCTGGTGGATCGTATGACTCTTAAGGACAGATGACAGAAATGTCTTGAATTTTGACTGCTTTGATCCTTTGTTGATAGTTTTCCTCCAGTCTTTTCTGTCTAATCAAGTGGATGATGTTAAAAGACTAAGAGCCCAGAAATGAGCAAAAAGCGGAAGCAGCTGCCTTCATTCAGCTTTTTATAGGCAGGCTCTGCTCTTTTTCTTGTTTCCTACATTTTTTGTTCTTGAAAGTCAGTGGCAATAAGATCTGTAGGTGTAAAACACCCAGTGCTTCTTTCCTTTGTATCTTGCTAAGAAAATCATATAGAATCTTTCTAGGTTTATTGTTTCTACAAGTGGCCAAATTCTCCTTTCAGTTATACCTGTGTGACTGTATTGAATTCACTGCTCACTGGTAGAGACAAGAGCTTAGCTCACAAGTTATAAGTGAACGAAGTATTTTACCAGGTTCTCCTTTTCTTCCTGTGTGAGTCAGTTACACAATACATTCAGAGACTTGCTCCAGCTGGGGCTTTGCACAGTAATCCACAGTATTCATATGCCAGTTTCAAGTTTATACTAGAAAGAATATTTAAACAGTTATAAGTTCAACAAAACAGAGATTCAGGGCTTAATGTCAAAGAATTCATCTTTTCCCAGATGCAACAGGATCTGGTCATCATAGATGATCTCAGTTTATGCAGCTGAAAACTGCATTTCTTTAAAGAGCAATTCTGCTTACATTTTACATTTGCCTAAATGAAGGATCCAGTGCTTCATCTCTCTTTTCTGCAGGTCCCTCATCTAGAGGTGACTACAAATCAACATGTGGGGCTTTTCCCATGTAGCGAAAGCCCAGTTCTGGCCAGGCTGAGTGGTTATTTGACATTTTTCTAAAGTACACATCCTAAGGTATGGAAAATTGTCATTATTTTCAGATGGGAAATACCTGACAGGCTATTGAATGGCGCCTGCAAGAACCTTCCTTGTGCAACTCAACATTCAGCTTTGTGGTTTACGTTGCTTACACGCATTGAGTGTTAGATGACAAACTCAGAGAGAAAAACCGCGGTGGGCTCCTTCTGTGTGTTTTTTAAAGAAAACTGAAAATTCTTTCTGTGCATTCTGCATCGCTTTTTAATTTACAAACTCCTTCCGGAAGGTGATTGCATCCATCAGCATTTCAGTCTCAGCGGTAAGACCCTGGTCACCTTAGCAAGTGTACTCATGGCAAAGTTACATGTAGTGTGTTGTTAATAGTCATAGAACCCCAGACTGGTTTGAGTTGGAAGGGACCTGAAAGCTCATCCAGTTCCACCCCCCTGCCATGGGCAGGGACACCTTCCACTAGAGCAGGTTGCTCCAAGCACATCCAACCTGGCCTTGAACACTGCCAGGGATGGGGCAGCCACAGCTCCTTTGGGCACCCTGTGCCAGCGCCTCAGCACCTTCACAGGGAAGAATTTCTGCCTGAGTTCTCACCTCCATCTCCCCTCTGTCAGGTTAAAGCCATTCCCCTTGTCCTGTCCCTACGTGCCCTTGTAAAGGGTTTCTTGTAGGCCCATTCAAAATATTTCTTCTTGGCTTCATTATCTCCAGAACTTTTCTAATATTCCGGAATAATGTAGTGCTATGGAGGATGGAGGGAGTATTTTTTGTAGCCCTTTTCTGCCGGCACCTTGGAGGAGATGAACAACTGCAGAAAGAAGCCCAGTGGTGTGCTGTCTCTTACCACACATGTATTGGCTGCTATTGCCAACAGGCCAAGCACAGCTTCCAGCTTACAAAGGAGTCATCCAGCCTCGTGGAAGTGCTGGTGCTAGCACCTTCTATGTTTTGATGTATTAATTGAAAAACCTTGATTTTCAGAGCACTCAGCCTTGAAAAAAATCGTTGCGCATGCACCCTGAAGTCCTATTGAAGGCAATGGCCATTGGCTGGCCAAAACCAGGTGTCTACTTCTGGAGGTCTCTGTTTTTATTGGGTATTGTCATTTGAGTCAAGTCCCATTAATACCACTGTGATTCTTGCTTGCAGCTGTCTTTGGGGGTGTTGTGAGTTAGAAATACAAGCTGAGGAGAGAGGCCAAAGGTAGTCCCTGAAGGACACATCCTGATAGTCAGCAAGCAGGGCTGCAGTCCCTGGGTGCTTACAGCTACTTGGATACCATGCTGCCTTTACAGCACTGCTGTGTCTTGGGACACCTCCACATCACCAGATAAGGAATGTGATACTGCCTTTGCATCTTCCAACCATACTTCACCGGATATCCATGCTTCCAAAGCCTCCAGATTTGAGTGTGCATGTTTTTCTAACTTAATTGCATTTGAGAGATGATTTCTTAAACCACCTGAGATGAGATCATATCCACAGCAAATGGACAGGGGGAGCTTGCTTTTTATCACAGCAACCAGATGCTTGAAAAGAGCTCTCTTTCATTCATCCTTTCAAAAATCCTACATGACCTCATACATTAGTGTCCCTTCATCTTAGCTGCATCCTCTTCTAACATGTTGCATTCATTTTTATCTTATGTATATGTTTCAAAGGGAAAAGCAGCACAGAGGAGCTGCAGATAACCCAGTGAGGCCTGAAGGTATGCACTGCAGTGTGCCTCAGAGGGTCATGTTGAGTTTGAAGTGAGATTCACACTCCTCACAGCAGAGATGAAATTCAGTTAGAGCAAAACCTCTTCATTCCAGTGAGCCCAAGATAAGGATGCAAATCAACTTTATCCGAAGCTTGAACTCAAGAGATGACTCAGGGAGGAGGAGAGTTTGTACCAGCACATATGGAAACATTGATCATAAAAGTCCATAGTTTTGCTTTGGCTTTCTGTGTTTTTTTTAATTCTAAGGTAAAAAGCTGTGCTGCTTCCATATTTACAGTTACAGCACAGGACTGTGCTAGGTGCTGTGAGTGAACACCCCCAAACACAGCAGTACATCCCATACTACTGGTGAAACCTAGTGACAAGTCCAGTTCCAATGACCTCTCTCCACCTTGTATTTAGAGGGATGAATATTGGTGGTATTTTGTTCTTGGTAGCGATCAGTTGGCTTTTCTGGAAATCAGGAGGAGGTGAGGTTAGATAATTAGAACTTTTTCGCTGTATTTACTTGTACACTGGTGTTCAGCCAAGGGCTATCTTAGATACAGTTCCTCTCAAGGTCTTCTTATCTGGTCTGTGTTCTAAAAGCCACGACATAAGAGAGGTGGTGGATGCGCCATCCCTGGATGGAGACATTCAAGGCCAGACTGGATGTGGTTCTGGGCAACCTTGTCTAGTTGAAGATGTGCCTGCTCATTGCAGGGGGTTTGGACTAGACGGCCTTTGAGAGTCCCTTCCAACCCAAACTGTTCTGTGATTCTGTGATTCTATAAGGTAAAAGAAGACAGAAAATACATGTAAATGGAGGCATGCACAAATATGTGGTAAAACATGCAGCACACTGTATTTAACACTGGGATTCCAGAGGTCAGTCTGCCTGCCTGTTATTCAGCTAGTGTCGGTCCTCTGCAATGCCTTACAATTCAAAGAAGCATCCAGTATTTATTTTTATCCTCCAGGTGATGTGGGGTCGCAGGCCTTAGTTAATACATATCATTGTTAATTTCATTGTAGGCTCACTTGTGAGCTGTTGAAATCGTTGGGTGAGCATCTTACAACAACATCTGATGTTGAGACTGATATTTGGAATATGAGGTGCAGTGGTGCCGTTATCTCCATTTTACAGGTGAGGAAAGGACTGGTTTCAAATATCCCATTGGTCACAGGCATCTACTGATTTGGGACAGTGAGCTTCAAGAGGACGTAGTGACTTTATACAAGTTTGAATATTTAATGCCTGGCCTTGGCTTTCCACTAAGATGACCCCAGACTTGGTCAAATCCTACCATGTCTACTTGAGCTGGTAGCACTTCTGGCACCCTTCTCTGGACAATTCAGACAGGAACAAACTCTTCAAGGAGGGATTCACGAGGGCTGGGTAAGGTGTCCACTTTAGGAAGAGATGAAGGGTCTGCTACAGGAATGTGTTTTTCTCCATGAACTATGAAGTGAGTGAGGACCAGTGGTTCAAAGCTGAAGCCCCAGGTCAACTAAGGTGAACTTCTTAAATTCAAGGCCCTAATGTTAGCAATGACAAAATGAAGACTCATGTTCCTTTTGGATAGTTTTTTTGGCTATCACATTAGAGACAGGTAGCAGTGTTGTATTGTAGACAGAGTTTGTTATAATAAATATGTATTGGTTTATCACGTATTTATCAGATACGTACACACATACACAGATTTTGCAGCCATCCACACTTTTTTTTATGTATGGATATTGAAACATAAAGGCATTTCTGAGAAAATGAGGGGCAACTAATGCAGACCAGAACTATGCTGCTCTTAAATTGAACCTCAGATGTTCTTCAAAAGGATTTTATAAGCAGCAGGTAGAGTTTCATGTTAGCCATTTGGGAAAACACTGCAAAGATCTTTATTACTAGCTAGTTGCCGGAACTCACTGGATATAAACCTAGGAATGTCTGCACAGCAATAGGATGGCTACATTTCTATATTGCTTTGTACAAATATTTAGAGTGCATTGGCACTCACAATTAGTGGTGGTGTCTTTTATATGTCAGACATGAAATTTGATTCTGCTCCTTCTTGATTTACTTTACAACAAAAGTTTTACTCAGATAAACTCTACATGGGTGTAGACAACTAGCTGAACAGCTTCAGAGAAGATTATCTGATTTCTTGATTGACACTTACTGCTGGAAATTCGCCCCATGTCCAGAAGTCTGGGAAGGTGTTGTCTTTTTTTCCAGCAACACAAGCAGCGGATGTGCTTATCAGTTTTGTTCTGTTATTGGATCATAGAATGGTTTGGTTTGGAAGGGACCGTAAAGCTCATCCAGTTCCAGCCCCCTGCCATGGGCAGGGAAACCTTCCACTAGAGCAGCTTGCTCAAATGTCATTTGCTTTTGGATTGCATTCCTTGAACTTGTGAAATTCAAATCTCCTTGACGTGTCAGGCAATAGAATTGCAGGTATTGCTGCTTTACCTGTGCCATTGTGGCTTGGGTCCTTACTTCTTCCAAACCCCCGTTCTTTTTTTCAAACTAACACAGTGTCTTACCGAGTGGGCTGTACACAGTTTGTCTTACACAAGCTGCTGGTTGAGTGATTTCATGTAACTAATTGGTGAATCTGTTGTTCTGATCACAGTTTATACATTCATAAAGATGAAGGGAACAAACTGTTCAGTGGAGGGGTGATGCTTCTTGTTATACTGCGAATGAAGTAGCACATCTGAAGTGAGGAAGTGAGTGTTTTTTTCCCCTTCCTTCTCCTCTCTGCCCTCCCAGTTAGACTGTGAACCAGGAGCAGGAATGACAGTACTGGAATACCTCAAGAACGATCTTGGTGGCTGTCACCTCTTAGGTGACAAGTAAGCAAAATTTAAGGAGAAATAGACGTAGCTGTATCCTTGGTCATTACCTTCCAGTGTGCCAATCCAAGTGATCCCTTTAAGTCTGTTATGCTTCAGTTTCTGATTCCTTTGCATTCCCAAATTACGTCCTCCAGGCTTAGACATAAGATGTAGTCCAGTTCTGCCCTTTGTTAAGCCTTTTAAAGAAAAATAAGGAGATTTCCATATGACTTTCAGGAAGGTATTTCATGCCATCTTTTCAACAGAGTTACGAGTGCTGTGGTTACAGTCTAGTTTGTTTGATTCAGAATAACTTGAGGAAGTATGGTGAAGCCTCTGGAGTGAATGTTGACTGTCAAAAGGGAAAACCACAATTAGGGTTCTTTTAGAGCTCATATACTATTATGTGTACATGTATAAATATTAATTTAGTGTTTTCTGAGACATCTGAGCAGATACAGACGATGTTTCTGAGGTTGCCTGCAGAATAATCTAAGTGCTGCAGGTGTTTACTCATAGCCAAGAATTAGCTGGTTGTAGGTACATACTTCCCAAACTCCTGTCATTACTTTAAATATCCTTAATAGGGAATCCAGGAACTCTTGCCATTCATAGCAGTGACCAACATTAATGTTGGGTTTTTTTTTTTCCCAAAAAAAAGATTGCTTGTTCCTCTGCTTTCCTTTCTTACCATTCTGAGGCCATGAGTTCCCGAATCAAATGAGCTTCCTACAACAAAGGTGTTTCTATGTTGGTTTTCCTTCTGATGCTTTTCCAAATCTTTGCTCGTTCCCTTTTTCACTGCATATTCTAAAAAGGCTGAATCTAAATTCCCAGCTATCCACTCTCATGGTTTCTATTTAATCTATTTTTAGATCACAGCACCTCTTGCTAATCTCTCATTGAGGTAAAGGAATGATCTGTTAAAAATCCCATTTTAAGGCATTTATTTGATAGCTCTATAACACTCCATAGGATTAAAGCCTGCTCAGGAAAACAGTGCTTTGAACACTAAAATGAGTCTTTCTACCTGAAGTATGTAACATCTCTACTTCATTGTTATTTGTTGTAAAAAGAATTCTCTCTTAGCAAAGACCTGTATTAATTTGCATTGTCCAAACAGAAGGCAAAGCCCACATCCCTAAATTATTTATCAATACATGAGGAATTTTAAATTATTAATTAATTTAATAATAACTATCTGCTGCATTGATTAAGCAAAGCAAAAGGAAAGTGCTTCCCCTGGGCCCAAACAGGAGCAGAGGTATTGGATGTTCTTAGTGCTTCTCCCTCTGGTGATGTCTACCCGTTGTGTTCAATGGGACAAACCAGGTGAGCAAAGCCTGTAGCACTGAGTGCTCTTACAACTGATTTAATAACACTTGTAGCTAACAAGGGGGAAAATACTCATGCGAGGAAGATGTTACAACTGAGATCTAGAATAGGAGAACACAATTCAGCTCTCAGATCTCCAAAACTTTCCACAAAGTTTACATCCGTTGTGTGTGTGGCAGTGGGTCCTTTCCAAAATCCTGGGAATTAAAAAGAAAGAAAAGACTTACAATGATTCCAGGGGGTTATGGAGCCAGCGCTTTATAATTGAGGCACTACTAGTAGTTAAAACATTGGTCATGGGAAATCGAAACTGCTCATTTAGAAATCATCTCCTTTACAGAATTTTCAGGCTGTAGCCTTAAATGCAAATTTCATTAACAGAGATGATAAAATAATACAATCAGATACCTTTTTTCCCCCCGAATTCTCCTACTAATAAAAAGAACAGTGGGCAAAAGTGCTTTAAATATATTAGCATTTTTTTTAACTCTGCAAGCCTTTGTTCTCAAGAAAGAAAACTGCTGTTTCACTTCCCTGAAGCCATTGGTAATACGATGCAAAAACATCAGAGAAAATCTAATCCAAGATAGGTGCAGTCCCCAAGGGAACATGCTCTTCTTTGTTTTATATTTCCATTGGAAATCTGGGAGATTTTGCATGCAAACATCTTATTTCATGGGGCTGCTTCTCAAATTGAGAGATTAAATCTAGCACAGCATAAAGGGCTTTTCAATAAAGTGGGTTGCACAGTCTTCTGTTTACAGAAAATTGATGCATCATCTGATATGTCTGAAATTGCGAACTTCTGTTTCAGGAAAGCTGAAGGAATTTCAACCAGCCCATTATCTAATCAAGAAAGATATTCCCTTAGCATCTTGTCTTAAGGTAGCTGGCTGGCAAGCAGTGTTTGGACTGCTATATATCACGATTCATTACAGCTGCAGAATGGACTGATTTTCTTGGGAAAGTCATATTTGCAGAGCTATCCATCATTCACAAAGTGTTCACAAATGGCTCAGAAGCTGCAAAAGAGCTATTAAATTCTGACTACATTTGAGTTTTTCTTCCCCCCTCATTTCATACACAATCCACATTTAAATATGTAAGAGAAGCAATCATTCTTGTTGAGTGAATGTTGACCAGACTCACTGCAGTAGAGACACTTGGAATGAGCCACAGATGATATTTGGTATCCCCAACACAATAAGGACATGGAGCTGTTGGAGCAAGTCCAGAGGAGGCCACAAGGATGGTCAGGGCCTGCAGCACCTCCTGCATGAAAACAGGCTGAGAAAGTTGGGGCTGTTCAGCCTGGAGTAGAGAAGGCTGCGTGGGGACCTCATAGCAGCACTGGAACTTTTCAACCCAGAAGAAAGAAATGAAAGCTGATGTGAGCATGGCAGAGAAGCAGGGTAGGTGCCAATGAGTACTGGACCAGGGTCATGGCTCAACATCCTTACAGCTATCAGGACACCAAACACTGACAACTGCATTTCATCTCCTACCAAGTAAGAAAGATATGAAAGCCTTAATTAACAATGCCAACCTTTTCTGCTGGAATTCCCATGAGTACATCTCAAAGGGCTTCACTAATGAGTTCAGCACAAAGTGAACAACTCCAGGGTTCCCATCCATACCTCCCAGCACTGATTCATCCTTCTTTGCCACTCTGCTCTGTGGTTTCGTGAAGAAGAACAGGTCTCAGACTCACAGGGCAGGACTGTTGACACTCCCCATGCCTGGAAGGGGCTCCAGTGTCCACTGAGGCAAGTGGAACAGGGGATTTTTTTCCGATTTAGCTTTAAGAAAGGAAAAGCTGATCCCTGTTCTCAAGAGGTGCAGTCAGAACTGCATCTGAAGCAAAATCTGCTTCCACATCCCCTCTGCTACCATTTTCATCTCATGGTTACTTACATAAGAATACATTCTTTGGCAGAGGACACAGTTAATACATGGATTTCAAATTTAGATTTTCAGTCCTCATTTTAATGAGCAAACAAAGCAGTATCCCAAATTCCTGTGATTTTGAACAATTGTTATTTTGTGGTTTTCAGGCATAGGTACTAAACTTCATGCAGGCCTTAATGTTCTAAGCACAGTTCAAGTATACAAAAGCAGATAAGCTCTTCTCTGATGAGTTTCTGAGCTAAATAGGTATTTGAGGTAAAGGGAGCATAAGATAATACCTCATGTGCAAGACAGGGCCAGGTCACCCAGCTGCCTGCCCGTGTGCTGGCTCACACTGCTTCATCTCTCAGGAGGACATCTGCTTTCAACTCACAAACTGTTACTTCTCTGACTATCGTATGAAATTCACTTAGTGCAGTAGAACTAAGTTAGTCAAGTATCCATAGTAAAAACAATCAGAGCTAATGACTGTGATGACAGCAGGCTATCCCAGATGTAGGAGCAACCCTGATCCCATCTGAATGGTGCTGTGGAAGTCACCCCTGCCATCTACTTCTCTGAGGATGCTGGTGAAGGACTCCGGGCTGTCCTCTCCTTCTGACAGCCCCAGCGGCAGCTTCTTTGCTATCCTGCTGAAGGCTGCTGGTGCTTCATTCACTGAAGTAGAAGAGCAAAGACAGACATGTTTCTTTCAGTGCAACACTACTGGTGCCCTTTAGAACAGTTTCACTATGAAAGGGGGTTTGGGTAAATAAATTGATACAGGAAGCATTTTGGTAGATGATCTATTTTTATTTGATGGGGGAGAAGGAATTAGGAACTGATTACTGCCCAGGATGCTTGTCCCAGTCAGCTCCATAGGGAGCATCATCCAGGCACTGCAACCAGTGCCATGGGCTACCCAGCAAGGCCCCAAACCTTACACCAGGTTATGCACTTGAGTTCAGTAAAAGCTCAGTTGAAAATCTTTGCTGAGGCAGAACTGAATCCCAGACTGGTTTGGGTTGGAAGGGACCTTAGAGCTCATCCAGTTCCAGCCCCCTGCCATGGGCAGGGACACCTTCCAGTAGAGCAGGTTGCTCCAAGCCCCATCCAACCTGGCCTTGAACACTGCCAGGGATGGGGCAGCCACAGCTTCTCTGGGAGCCCTCACAATGAGGGTTGACCTGTTGTCACCAGTCATCACAGCAAATCCCCATAGGGTGAGATGAGAAGATCCCGTGTCCACCAATGGCAGCTCCCTGTTCCAGTGACTGTGAACTTACTGCGTTTATTTATCTTTTCCTTTGCTGCTGAAAGTGTCAGTGATGTGAGAAAGGGCTGTGGCCACCTCCACCTCACACACTGCTCTGTTTGATCTCAGAAGGAGGTGGAAGTGATCCATGAAGAAGTGCCTCAGAGGCTGCTGCTGTGTGAGGAGGAGGCTCCTGCATTGACTGGGAGGTAGCGCTGGGAGAGCTCATGGGCTGGAAATGGAGGATAAGATAGGAATGGGAGCCTGCAGCTGGGGAGCAGAGGCTAGAGATTACTTCTTTATGATTTTATTTTAAACATATGTATTAATCATGGCTCAAAGCAGGGATGGCAATGGGAAACTGCAGCTGGAATGGGTAAGGCAGGAGGAGGAGGAGGTGCTTTTTATTTCAGACATAAATTATGTATTAATTGTGGCTTGAAGGAGGGGTCAGTGTGGGAATCTACCATGGGGAGGAAAAAAAAAGGAAAGATGATTTCAATTGCAAGTTTATTTATTAAAGTGTAACTCAAAACAGGGACTGGGTGGGAATCTGCAGCTGGAAATGATAGGGCAAAAGGAAATTTTGCTTTGGTGGAGGGCTGTTATTTCAAACACATGAATAAGTCCTTAGCTCAAAGCAGGAATGAGGGTGGGAATCTGCAGTTTGAGGACATCGAGTAACACTTGTGGGAGAAAGGATTTTTGTGCCTGTTCAGGTGCACCAAAAGCTGGTGCAGGTTTGAGGCGAGCTCAGAGCTGGTGCAGGTTGCTGAGCTTACTTTGCTGGAGCTGAAACCCCATCTGTTCCCAGGGCTGGGTAATACAGGATGCCCCAGCAGCCTCTGTCGGACAGACATGGACGTGCCTTCATGAGAGCCGCAGCATAGCTTGTCACAGGTGAGCCCTAAATGCAGTTTGCAGCTCTCAGCATGGCCAGTTCTGCTTGGGGATGGCTGCAGCCGTCATTCAACCACAGCTGAACTCAGCAGCACTGTGGGCTGCCCTGGCCCATCTGCCCTGCTGTTGCCGGTGGCAGTGGCTTATCCCCACCACCTTGGTAGGTCAGCATCCCTCATGCTGCTGATAAATGGTTTCTGGGCTGCGGGCCTTCCCCGCAGGCGCTGTTGATGCATATGGGGCTAACTGGGAGCACAGCTGTGTGCTGCTTGTGCCTGCTCTTGTCTGGGCGATGGGAACAGTCATTTCCCAGGAATTAGCCTGAAGGAGCTGGCTGGCATGTTCTGGAAAGCCATTTAGTTGGAGAAGGCATATCTTGGATTCAGATGGTTCACGATGGTGGGAGGAGAATGCTGATCCCACGGAAACGTCACCGGAGCACTCGCACCGATTCATATTCACATATCCTAGAAACATCAGGCCCTTCCTGTCTGAATCTCTGAAGTCTTGTGTCTGCCCGATATGTTTTGTGTTACAGCCCTGAGCAGGAACATGATGGCTTCCACAGGTTGATGTATACAAAAGCCACTAAACACCATGGATTTTTTTCAGCATATCATTGCAAAACCACCTGTGCTGAGTAACTTTTCGCTAACAAACTGTGAAGCCTGTTAGAGCACTCAGTGAGCTTCATAACATAATTGGTATATTTTTTAGATAGCTAGGTTTAGTAATTGCTTCTTTGCTCCAAAGAGTGAAAAATATAGAAACCCTTGAGTCCAGGCTTTGCTTTGCATCATTTTTATGAGGCAGACCCATGCCTGTTTCTCTTCATGAGGCAGATCAGTGCCTGTTTCTCCGCAGCGCTACAAAACAAGACACTGTAGGTCTGCTGCTGCTTTCTTTTGAAATTCCACAAGTGCAAGCCCTCTTTGTGCATTCTCCGCCAGTGTGTGCATATTTGTGTACATATGTACATTATAGAATTAAGCTTTTGATCATAGAATCAGAGATCGTAAGACCTTAAAGCTCATCCAGTTCCAACTGCCAGCTACAGGCAAGGACACCTTCCACCAGACCAGGATGCTCCAAGCCCCATCCAACCTGGCCTTGAACACTGCCAGGGATGGGGCAGCCACAGCTTCTCTGGGCACCCTGTGCCAGCGCCTCAGCACCCTCACAGGGAAGAACTTCTTCCTAACATCTAACCTACATCTCCCTGTTTCAGTTAAATCCGTTACCTTGTGTCCTATCACTACAGTCCCTGATGAAGGGTCCGACTCCAGCATGGATCCATAAAAGTATATGTCTTCCTGCTACCTAGCACACCCAGGAGGAGTTATTCCTGAAGGAACTTCAAAGTGCCTGAACTTCCCAGTAGGCTCCACAGCTTTTTCATTACCTTGTCTGGCTCATGCCTGCTGTGATGCTAAATGATAAGGCAGACAGGAGTCCTCGCCATTTTGAGGATGGTCAGTGCTGTGCTCATCAGTTGTATCTGACTTTACATTGCATGTAACTCACCAACACTGACTGATGAGCTGGGAATGAGAAATTGCTCAGAAGGTTTAGCTTTAGCCTGGTTTTGCTAGTGAGCAGTTGTTACTCTTGAGTTAAGCAAGTTTTGAGGTAAATGTTAATTTTACCTTAATTCATAACAGTTGTGGACACTGAAGAGAAGCCTCAGGATCTGTTTTCCTCTGAGTGAGATAGCAGATCTCTGCTGCTTTTCTTGGGCTAACCACAGTTGACATCCATCTTGCTACCTGTCCTATAGATGTCGGGTCTGCTCACATCCCAGTGCTTGGGCTCGTTCTTTGCTTGAGACCTCAAAACAGGAAGAACCAGCCACAGTTTTGGGGCAAGGTACTGTGCCAGACCTCAGTCCAGTGTCTGTCACCTTTAAAAGCTCATCCTGCCCTTCTCCACCTCATCGGGAGGACCCTAAGAACCTTATAAACTCAGGATGTGGCAAACACCTTGCTTTATCTCACAGTATCAGAGTCCTTATTTCAAGCCCCAAACCTTCCTAAAACTGCCATGAAGTTAGTAGTTACATTTCCGAAGCTATTCTTGTGGATTAGTGGTTATTTCCATAACTGATAACCCGTTGACTTTCTTATCCTGTTCTTTCCTTGTTCTTCTTAAAAAAATAAGGTAGAGTAAGGGGTTTTTTCTTGCCTCTTTGCAGAATGAATCAGACAGGGGAAAAAGTCACTTTTTTAGTTGAGTTGACTATGTGTCAGCTGGGAAAACTCAAGAAAATTAAGGGAGTGTTTCTTGACTTTCACATCTTAGTAATACCTGCTTTCTGCTGCAGGTTCTCTGATCTTAATTTTTTACTTACTCTACCACTAAACTCTTACTTTATGTTACATGGACCAATGGCAAACAGATGATAGGCCACAAAATCAGTTTTAATTCCCATCTCCTCAAAAATGCGACAACTGTTCTCTGATATTTACACATGGAAGTCAGCAGGCAAACAGTGTAAGAGAAAATAAGTGGTAAAAATCATTCAGACTGTAACCTAATTTTTGCATGGTTGCACACATAGAATCAACCAGATCGGAAAAGACCTTTACGCTCATCCAGTCCAACCGTTCCCCAGCACTGCCAAGGCCACCACTAACCCATGGCACTGAGGGTTTAGTGTACATAGCATGTGAACACTTCCAGGGATGATGACTCCACCACTGCCCTGGGCAGTCTGTTCTAATGCCTGACACATGAACCATCACAGTTGATGATGGAGGCTTTTAAAAGGTTGAGGAGTTCATGGATGAGTTTAAGAAGCTTAAGAGCTTTTTCAATTAAATATGGTCAAAACCACTTCCCTATATTATTGCTTAATAAAAAAGCAAAGTCAGACACTTCTGACGGAGATGTATTCGTGGTTCACTATTCAAGTATTGTTTGGAGATGTCCCAGGTGTGGCTCCTTTTTTATCCACGTCTGCTGTCCAGCTCTGAAACAGGATGATTCTGCTTCAGAAGTCTTATGACTGATGATACTGAAGAGAGAAATGTAAAGAGGATGTATTTTCAGTTGTGAGCCCATGGTATCAGGTGTTCAGGAGACTATTCAAGCAGATGGAGTTGGCTCAAATCAACAAATGTCCATATGGGATGGATAAGTATGTCGACTGTTGCTGAAATAGATACCAACCACTGTGGGTGGGTTGGAAATAATGTTCTGATCTGCTGAAAATTTCTGACGTTTTGAAAAAGCAAGTGTCAAACTGAGATAACAAATGTCAACTATTACATTTGATCACTCAGAATGTTCAAATCAGCAAAATTTCACACCAAAAGGGCAGTTTGCTTTATAACTGTCATTATCTTCAAAACTTTGTTCCAGATTTTGTCAGAATGAGAAATGTTCAGAACTGATCTTCTTCCATAAAACATTGATTATTGTGTTAATGAATGTGCATTTGCTAACGGTAAGTTTCCTAAATTCCCACTAGCCAGTGCTTTCCTTCGGTCACGTTTTGAAGATGTAAAGAGACACTCATCCAGCTTTAAGGATTTTTCTTGGCACTCTCATAGACTTTCTCAGTAAAAGCAAGGGTTTACAGTGAATGCTGCATCCTTCACTACATCATTCTCTTGAATTTTATGTATACCTTCAGTTCTTTGTCAGTTTTCAAGCAGAACTCCAAGCTAAGACTTTTTTTTTCATTCATAGGACAGCAGGCATTGTGCAAATACAGCTTTAACTGTGCTTACCCCTACATCTCAGGCAGCAATGAAACTGTGACTCCCAGCAGCTCAATCAGGGCACATCACTGCTCATATTGATGCAATTTACACCTTCTCCAATCTTCCCTTGGTTCTTCCCTCTCTTTATCATCCTTTCTCAGTTCAGTCAAGTTGTACGTCGAATCTCCCCATTACCTGGGTTCCCAAGCTTTGAAGTCTGACTGTCCTCCAGTTCTTGGTTCTGCAGTACTCATCCTCAAACCTTTGCTGATCATACTCTCTGTAGGAGACTTCCCCGGGGCTTCCAACTGCCTATTGATAGTTTCTCTTTCAGATCCTCTTCTCAGCTTCAGCTGGATTTCTCTCAAGCTTGAATTCATTCATGTCTGAGTGGCTTCAACTCAAAGATTTTAGAGATGTAAGGAACTAGAACCTCATCTTTTTAGACTAGAGTAGTTGTGTAAAACGTGGTACTCAAAGCATAAGGAAAGCAAATCATGGCCAAAATTACATTCCCCCCCAGACAGAAGCATTATGGCTTGGCAGCTTTGCATCAAGCTAAGGAGTATACTGAGAATTAGGCTCACAAATGATAGTAAGACTCAGACTAGCAAATGACATTAGGCATGGGGAATAATGAGGAAGATGAAGTACACGCTTCTGAAGTGTTAGCAGTGCAAACATTTCTTTCATGGTGATGTTAACAGGCAAACAACCCTGGAGAGACCACGGTGTGAGCGTAATGCAGAGCTCACGTAGAACAAACACACTAAAACATTAGCTTCCCATCCCCAGAATTGCACAAGGCAAGAACTGTGCTTATCACCTCTGTATCTCACAGAAGTTTGCCAGGTTGCCAGCACAAACAGCAACACAGGAAAAGCTAGGTATACACAAGAAACTCTTGGTGTACATCCAAACAAAAGCAGGAATCCAGGGCGAAGAAGCACGAACGTTAATCATCTTGCCAGAGATCCTTTCTTCGAGGCTAATAGTTCAGTAACCTCCTTTGATGTACGACTTGAATATATCACAGCATCTGTATGCCTCCAGCACCTACCCTAATGCATGGCTACAGCCAGAATTAATTAGTAAGCAGGAGCGGGAAGGAGCAAATGACCCTGTATGATGCAGATCAGTTTGTTCTTACTGGTAACGCAGCACTACCAATAATTGAAGCAGAATTTTAATAAAGCACACTGAGTGGCTGGTTCCCAGTAGCCAAGAGTCTGTGGTAGACTTCATGCCCTATAGCTTTTAATTATTCATCTCTGTGAACAACAAAACCCAGAGATGCCTAAGGTACTGGACAAATCCCTTGACCTGCTCAGACAAGAGATGAATGTCCATTGGATTCATGCTTCTATTTACCAGTCAGCTTCATTACTCCAAATCTAATTAATTTTGTTTGCGCTGAGGAATAACGCTATCCAGCAAGTGATCACATCAGCAGTCAGGGAATTCAGCTGGGCTTAATCTAAATGGTTTCAAGGGAGAAGTTTGATTCCTCCCGCACTGCTAGAATTAGTGAAAGCCAAAGTGTAGCAACCTTTGCCCACCCTCAGCTGCAAGCTCTGTTACCATGAGCTGGGATCTGAAACCGAGCCAACTTCTTGGTGCCTGTTGTGCTTTCTGCCTGTGAATGGGATGTAACTGGCAGTTATGTGAGAGAGAAGGAAATTCCTATTCATGGTTCTATAATTTTCCTGCTCTGGGGATAACAGAGGGATACCCAGCATAGAGGGAAGATAGTTGGAAGGCTCAGGTAATCAATCTTTCTGGGCACACAGCCTTGTCATAAAGATCCTTTGCAGTACCCTCAGTGATCTTTTATGGAGACGTCACGTATTCTCTTTGCCACACTTCCTGTCCTTTAAGATGTGTTGTTCTTTTCCGCATGCTACCATGTTTTCTCTCTTGAGAGAAAGTATAAAACTTTCTTCACTTCCTTCCTTAAGGCTGAGGTTTATGCTAACCCTGGCCAAACATAACCTGCCAGCCATAGGAAAACCAGTGGTGACTCCTCCCTTTTTCTGCACATGTTCTCCTTGATTAAGGAGCGCCTTAATTAAAACCAAGGAATGCTTTCACTCTATGAAGTATGCACCAAGCCTACCTATTTGTCACAGATACTGCTGTCTGCTGTTTCCCTGTATTTGTTGAGGAGAAAGATTCCCTATTCTGGCATAAAGATAAATGCAAAGAAGACCCAGTTCAACTGCAGTCTTTGGATAATATATAAGGAAGGACAACAACAATTATTCCTAACAATTATATAAAGACTCACTTTGCACCTAGGAAAAAATATCCAGATCTCACTTTCTGCCTATTTAAACCTCACGTGATCAGCAGGATTGCTGTGGACCACATTTGTGTTTACAGAAGTGGAATCACCACCGTGTTGACATGGACAGGAGGACAGTTAAAAACCCTTGAACACAGTTTTCCCAGTCCAAAGCAGACTAAGGAAAAACCATTTGAGGTCAAAACTATCACTGAAGCAATAAAACGAATTCCCCAGGCTAAACTCAGTGACTTACTTCAGTGGGGTTATACTGGGGTGAGGTTGGACTATTATTTTTTAATTGTTTCCAAATGTGTCTCTGCCTAGGGAACTGCCCTGATAAAACTGAAGGACTCTCATGAACTTCACAGGCAGCAGCAATATCCAAGGTACTGCTAAAATCCATCTACTGGATGAAATCCCACCTCTCTGTCTCCATGAACACAAACATGTAATAGCAAAAGGCTGGCCCGGAGGGAATACCTGAAGATAAGACACTGGCCAGAGAGTGGTGTTGCAATGGGGTATGGTAGCTACTGTCAAGATGATGTAGGAAAACCAGTTGCTTGAGCAAAGGTGGCTACAGCTGAAAACTGTCCTTTAATTCTAATGAACTCTTCAATGATCAGCCTCCATATTATACCTGCCCCATTGCTGGCTAGCTGGATGCAGGGTAGAAGAAGGTATATAAAGGAATGCTAGTAATGCCTCCAGTGGAAGGCCCCACATGGATTAATTCTCTCAAAATCTGTTCATCGGAAAGGGTGGAAGAGCCTTGGAGTTATAAGCATCAAGTCTTGTAAGCAGCAGGGAGACATCAGCCCCAGGCAGAACATGTACACAGACATGCCCACAATCTTGGGGTTGTGATTGGGTTTCTTCTAAGTAGGAGATCTCTTCTTGACCAAGCCAAGGCATAGCTGACCTTTCCACATATCAGGTTTACCTCTATGTTGCCAATTGCTCTGCTTCCATTGCTGCAATCACCCCCACAGGGCATTTGCCACCATCCAATAACAATAATGACCAGGGAAAACACAAGGGAAGAGGATACAAATGCTCACCACCCGGCGACCGAGTTGTGAACTCCCCTCTTCCGGGTTCTTGCCCCCAGTATTTTTTTTTTACCTTCCAGGCATGACGTGCTGTGGTACGGAATACCTCTTTGGTCAGTTTGGGTCAGGTGTCCTGTCTCTGCTTCCTCCCGGCTT